>PVHP010025713.1:0-25279 GCA_004024765.1 Zapus hudsonius | reverse complement strand
GGAGTCTCTTGGGTTAGCTCGTATGGCTCTGGTCAAGATTATTTACTTTCTCTCTGACTTCTACACCATGAAAACGTTAATCAGATATTATCAAAGGCTTATTCTTCAATGTCAACTGAGCTGTACATACCCCTGGGGCTATTAATGGAAATATGTTAATCAATATCTTTCAAAAAACAAAACAAAAACAATTATAAAATAGCTTTAGTGACTACTAATGTAGGGGGTGAGGAAGAAGACTGTTTTCATTAGCCTTCAATTTCAATGGGCATTTTCACTATTACTAGCTATTTGACTACTACTATGAACTGGTCATCATGCCAAGCATTTTATGGATAGGATCCGATTGGCTCCTCCAATACCTCAATGAGATGAGTACAATTATTCCAATTTTAAGATGTGTAACTGAGGCTTCCAGGTGGGGAATTAAGTCAAGATTCATACTCAGTCCAGTTTGGAGTTTCTAACTCAAAACACAACATTGCTTTGTGTTCTTTCCAGTGTCTGTGCCACAGCTATGCCAAAGGGGCAGTTCTGCTAGTGGGAATGTGGAGGGTCAGTGGGAGGCTTGTGTGGGTGAAAGCAGTGATCAGGGATAATCTGGTTGTGTCAAGAGAATTGTCTTTGTCCCTCAAATCCTCCCCCTCCAATCCCCTTTTGCCTCCATCCTATCTATATTGAGCACAGTCACAGCATTTCTGGTTAATAACTAGCTAGTACACCTCGTGCTATAACATAGATGATTCATTACCAACTTGCTCCTAAATCCAAGACCTTACCTCCTTTAAGGGGCACCTTGTCAGTTGGGCTTGAAATGGAGTCCTGGAAGAAAAGAGAGAGAGAAAAAATTGTTATTGAGTTGAAACAACTTCTCTTTTTCTTGTCCAGTTTGGTTGTACTCAAGGTGCTGTGTGATTTAGAATTTACTTTCTTTTTGGCTCTTAATTAATGCACTGACTTGTTTTACAACAGGTATACTGTATACTCCTTTATCCCTTTGGTCTTACAGAGGCAACATAAAGGGGAATTTTGTGACATCAGGTTTTATCTGATCACTTGAACACCTATCTATCAGAAGCACAAGAGAAGTAATTCTATCTACATTTCATAGGCAAGAAATGAGGCTTGCCCAGGGCCACCCAGAAAATTCTTAGGGATCAGGGACCACAGCTGAAACTCCTACATCCTAGTGAAGGGCTTTCTTCTAGTCTACATATGCTATTGTGTTTTTTTAAATTTTTTTTCCTTTAGTCAAGATAAGATCAAATCTAGTGTATAAATGTACATTTTTCCCCATGTTTGATTCATCTGTGAATGTTGGAAACAGACCTGTAAGGTACATTATTTGCCTGTTCTGTGGTTGGAAATTCAGAATGGAGTGTTTATATTCTAAACACTGTGAACATATAATAAATAAGCTGGGTTCCTGATCTTGTGGATTTATTACAAGTTTATACCTGAATATAAAATGGAAGTATTCATAAATTTATAGCATAGATAAATTCCAGTGTGATACACATGTGATGTAAAAGTAGAGAAGGGAAGAATGAAAGGGGGAAAGGTTTAAACAAGAACAGGAGTGGGGGGATGGAGAGAAGAGAAGGGGAGGGGAGGGTTAACCAGAACTAAGAGCCTTTGAAAAAGCCATATGTAAGCTAATTAAAAATACAATTTAAAAACGTTTTAATGAAAGTAACCTTCCTGAGTAGATAAAGCCTTAAGCTATTGAAAGAAAAATCCCAGTACCAGGAACGAGACATTCCCTATGAGAAGTTGGTCAGGGAGTTACAGAGGTCCCTCGAATAATTGAGGCTATTGCCATTATTCTTGGTTGACCAACCAAACTAGATGGTAAGTTCCCATTGCTGAAGACACTACATGGACATAGAGAAATGAAGTTGACACTGAGCCGGGAGCTTCCTTCCTGCTGGCTAGCTGTCATAGTGTTGGTAGGTGTGATACAAGCACAGGGAGAGAAAAGTCATTGGCGCTCTTCCCCAGGTGTGGACCATTTGTGCTTCACAAGTGACCTGCCAGGCAAGATGTGCCCACTGGCGTCATGATAGCATGACTATCATTATGGGGGTTGCCAACTGCTTTCTGATTGGACTTGAGGCCCTACGTATCAAGCCTGTCATCTAAATGAACAGGTTGTCAACTGCCTTCTAAATATTTATTTTTATACTGTAGGTTAGTGCTGCTTTCAGCATGGACCACAGAATTTTCTTTGGCGGTAGACAGAGAGGTTAATGCAGAGACTCATAGCTGATGAAAGTAGCAAGAATAAGTGACTTCTGTGTGCTCAGCCAAACTGGACATCTGTACCGTGATTCCAAGGCTCAGGGAACATCATGGTGGAGAGGGCGGAAAGAGTAAGAGTCAGAAAATGAAAGGAGTGCTGAGGACTTCTAGATATGACAGCCATGAACTCATAGCAGCTGGATGGGGGAGCGGCTCACAAGACCCCACTCCAGTTAATAGTTTCAGGGGGGGGGAGTCATGTTCTTTAGTGGTTAGTCAATGGAATGCTGCCATACTCCTTTAACTCAGCAGGACACAAACACAAACACACACACACACACACACACACACACACACACACACACACACACACACACACACACACCAAACAAGACACAAAGAAAGGGGACTAGTTGGGAAGATGTTTAATGAGAATGTAATGAGAATGCTTGGTTCAGAGAAGTAGAAGGACATGGTTTTCTCCCCCAATAGTTTCCTCAGAGACTAACTCTTCCCTGTGTGTTGGCCCCCACTCCTTTTCTGCCCAAGTCAGCCATGGAGATATGCCTAAAGTGTCCTTTCAGGGAGGAAGGGAGAATCTTATTTGTCTTCTGACCTATACAGGTTGAAATCTCTTATAGTGCACTGAACTGAAATATAATGAAGATTAAAGACAGGTGAGTATTTACAGTCAAAAACAACTTCCTAACTTCTTTATCAAAGCAAAAAGTTGACAGATGACCACATCTGATCTTCTTAGTGTTTGGCACCAACACCTAAAACTGGAGTTACCCTTTTATTCACCCTGACCCCAGGAGTTCCATCCCTTGCTTTATGTGGACACTTTGAGAAGTGGATCTCTTCTCTAGCATGGGGGGGTTGTACCGAACCTGGAAGGTTTCCCAGAGGCAAAGCCTGGGCACTGCACTGATCTGGAGATGGGGGAAGTCATTCTAGACCTATGGGCCTTAGTTTCACAGAGGAATGGATGTAAACTCGGTCTGGAAAGTCCTTTCCCCTCTTCTCCTATTCAGATTTTCTTGCCTTATTCATCAAAGTTTTTAAGCTGGGTAACAACGCTTTACATTTGTGGTTGCACAATTACGCTTGCGGTTCATAGGAAAACCTGATGTCACAAAATTCCCCTTTATGTTGCCTCTGTAAGACAAAAGCCAGCATTTCAAAGTTTATTAAGCAGCCAATTTACCACCAAACATGACAATAACTAGTATAATGTGCAAATGCAGGAGGAAAAACATTTACATTGAGATGAGGCACAGCACTGTGTTCATCAGTCACCTAGCACCCATCCAGAGCCCAGTAGAGAATGCTAGAAAGCAATACCAGTAGAGCCATCATGGTGGGAGCCCTGGTGTCTGCAGGAGACACTATGCCAGCCAAAGGAAGGCATACTATGAATGCAATCAATAAGACACTTCAAAAGTACAAGTTAGAATGGCAAGTTGTGGCAGGGGCTATGAAAGGAAGGCATCAGACAGCTTAACGGTGCTTTTCTCAAATTTTAATGTCCATATAGATCACTTGAGGGTCGTTTTGGACTATAAACTCTGATTCCACTGGTTTGAGTTGGGGTAGAGATTCTGTATTTTTCACAAGCTCCCAGGTGATGCTGATACTCCTGGTCCGCAGAACACCTTTGAGCAGCAAGGGTGTAAGAGGTGGAGGAAGATTTAATGTACTGGGCCTTGCTTCCCCCTGTCATCTAGGTGTTCCTGCTTTTCTAACTCAGACAGGAGCATGGCAAAATCATGGGCAGAGAATCCCACTGCCCAATCCTTCACCCAGAGTCTAGGGAATCCAGGACAGAAGGGTAACTGGTTCTATGTTGAAGATCACAGAGTCTCTGCAGCTTTCTCTGACTACTAATAGTAGAAACAATTTGATCATCAAAGCTTGGAGAGAATCCCAGACATCTTTCAGGCCACCGGGCTGATGTTATAGGGAAGTGAACCAAGGTACTCATAAGGGCCAGTTCTGGCCCGAAATTCTCCAGTTCACTTCCCACCTGCCCAAGGGAGATGCTGTCTTTGGAAGTCCAGAACAGAGCTGCTCATCATTTCTTCTCCACATTCCTTGAGGAATCCTTGAATTTGAGGGTGGAGAAGCAGAGTCATAAGAACTCTAAAAAATTTGTCAGACATGATGACTGTTGAAAGTTGTTATTGACAATTGATGCCTCAGTCTCTATGCTGTCCATAAAGTCCTTTTAGGCTAGGGGGTCTCCATGGCCTTAGATTTTTCTCCCAAATCTTGCCTGGGGATTTGGACCCTGGCTAGGAAAATGTGAACCATCTTGTTCAATGACTTGGCTTTAAGTAAAGTAGTATACAGGCTTGATCTACATGCAAACAAATGGGCTTTCCCAGGCTGTCATGTCAACTCCATTGAGTAGCTCAGGAAATAATCTCCATAGTTACGAACTCACTACACTTCCCATCATCATCATCATCTTTACCTAGAATTGCTTTCTTCCCTCCTTTACTTTCTGTGAGTCAAAAGCCGATGAGCTCTCCACTGAGATATTGCTGATGTATCAAGATTGTATAGAGACTGTTAGCAATTGTTGTAAATGGCAGATATTTGGGGGACTGCCCTGATCTTTATGGCATGTTTAATTTGTCCCATTACACTAAAGAGCTGATTTACTTTTCAAAACCATGATGGGTGTGGCACAGAGCTAAAGTGTACAACAGAAGTCACGTCTCAAATTTGCTTCTGACACAAAGTGTTACTGGAAATGATCAAAGGCCACAAAGGTATGGAATATTCAGGAGGGAATTTCCTATCCCTTTTCTTTCTGGCCTGCACTGTTTAGTAAGATGGGCTCTGTCTCACAACCCATGGAGATCTCTGTTATTTTGAAACTAACATGATTAGTAGCTAATGAGGGTTTTTTCCTGGGGCCAGATGCTTTCTGTGCATTATCTTGTTTGATATTTACCTAAACCCCAACAATTAGGGTCTGTTGACATTTAGAAAAATGACTTAATGATAACAAAAGGTAGCAAACTTGGGCATATGACATTTTCTCTATAATTAGGGCAAGATAAAGCGCTACAGCAAGTTCTCCTGAGATCCAATGGGAGAAGGAATGACAGTCAAAGAGAATCCCCAGAGGAAGGACCATTTTTATTGGGAGCCTCTAGTGTGTCAGGTCTGTGAAAGTGGAATTTGGACCACTGTGGCTTAAAGTAGAGCTTCCTCAACTTGCAAGAACTTACCATCCCTTGGGTGTCTTTATGAAACGCTAGTGTTGTAGTGCTAGTGGGCTTCTTGGTGATGACAGTGTCCCTGGGCCACAGGCCACTTCTGGGTCACAGTGGTTTAAAGGACATCACACTGTGGGCAACCAGAACCTGTGGTCTCAGAAGATGCTATGGGACTGAATGTGTGGTTACACTCAGAAACGGGTTTAGGTGACATTTCCTGGTCTGAAGATGGACTTGGTGTCTTGTCCCCAGCCTCCTCTATAGTACATTTTTTGCCATCTAGTTTTATTTCCTGCTGCTACTTTCTGTCCACCAGGATACCAATATGACCTCTAGCCTTCACCCACACATGCATGAGCACCTGTACACACATGTCCCCCACACATATGAGCCTGTATAGACACATATGCATATCACACACATACTATGTGTCAATATCAGAAAAAAACAATAAAGGGTGGGGGCAATGAACAAACCAGCGTTTCTCAAACTTTGCGGTGCATATACACCCTCTTGAGGGCCTATTAAAAATGCAGGGTTTGGCTCAGTAGCTCTGAGGTAACGTCAGAGAGTCTATTTCTTATAAGCTCTCAGGGTCACCATTTACTTATTTGTTTATTTTATTTTACTTTTTTGTAATAGTGGGGATTGAACCTAGACTGCATATGCTAGGCGATGCTCGACCACTGAGCTACATCTCTCTTCCTTTAAAACATTTTTTAGTCTGAGACAGTTTTGCTAAGTTTCCTCAGTTGGCCTGAATTTGCTGAAGTTTGTGTTCCTCCTGCCTCAGTCTTCAGAATAGCTGGGATTACAGGCATCAGCCCCTATGCCCAGCTAGGACCATTCTTTAAGTACCATGCCTTAGATCAGAACATGCATAGTCATTACAATTAATGTGTATGATCCTAGGTTGAATTCTAGGTGCTAAAATAAAAATAAAACAAGGGCTCAGCTGGTAAGGAACTTGCCTGCAAAGCCAAAGGACCAAGGTTCAATTCCCTAGTATCCATATAAAGCCAGATACATAAGGTAGCACATGTGTCTGGAGTTTATTTTCATTGATAGAGGCCCTAACACACCCATTCTCCCCCTCTTAAATAGATAAATACATATTAAAATATTAAAACAAAGCAAATCAACTACAGAAAATATGTTTGAGCAAGTGGGAAAATTAAAATATGGACCGTATGTTATTAGGGAGTATGACTGACAACATGGATTTCATGGTGGTAGGTGAGAGATAGATACCAGAATATGGGTGAGTGAAATCATGCTGTCTACATCTACTTTCAGACACTCATGGGGACAGCACAAATATCACAAAATACTGATTTTTGACCAATCTAGGTGAAAAGTTATGTGGATTTTACCATTTTTGAGCACGAGATCATTTCTTTCTAATTCTATGAGGCTAGGATACATTCTAGAACCTCCACAAAGCCTCCTAATCCGTCCTGGGTCTGTGACATCCTGCCCAGAGCTCAACTCCCCCCACCTTCCCACCAGCCTCATTTCCCCAAGGAAAAGAGAGTTCACAGATCTTGGGACTTCTCACAGACCTACATAGGGCTTGCTTCTTAGGACATTTTCATCTCTCAGTAGATGTGTTGTTTATTTTTATTCTTTTTTTTACTATGGAGTCAATTTATTGTGAGTTTAGATTAGTGTATATCTCCCCCTCTCTGCTGCTTTCCCTGTCCCCATTTCCTTCCGTCCTCCCTTATTTATTTATTTATTTATTTATTTATTTTTCCATCCCCTTTGTTCTGTCTCCTGAATCAGCTGTCAGGTTTGCTTACTGTTTAAGCTTAATTTGATTAGGGGCCACAGATGAGGGAGAATATGTGGTGCTTATCTCTGTTTTTGTGTAAGTTTGCTAAGTATGATCTGTTCCAAGTCCATCCATTTTTCTTTGAATTTTGTTATATCATTTTTATTCTTAAATGGAATGAATGTCAGGTGTAGGGAAGCACCACATGGCATTTCAACTCACCTCTATTATCTGATATTAAAAACAAGCCCAAACAACTTCCATACCCATACCACCACCCTCACCTTGAATATACCCATAGGACCCCGACCACCACCCTTACCTTGAACAGGCACTATGCTTAATTGCTAGTAAGGAGGTAGAGGGCTACAGTGAGGACATTAAAACTAATAATTTTATTTGCTTATTAAGATAAAGGAGGCAACTGACTGCTTTGTCTTTCTAGAACTGGTCTACAATACTTGAAAATCAAACAAACTGGAGCCCTTGCTCCATTCTTGCCCAGGGAAGGTTAATTCCAGTCTCCTGGTTTTAGAAACAGTATCTCTAAGGCTGAATGTGTCCACCCTGTAATATAATGTAAAACACCTATTTGTGGAATGACCTAGAAACCTGTCTCATTATAGATTTCTTTTTCCCTGGTTTAGCTTGATTGTGTTTTCCTTGGTGTGATATTACGTGACATTTGCTCTTGACTTTAGTCTTGTATAGACTATCTGTACTCTTGTTTTTACTCAATAATAAGTCAATTTTTCTTGGGAGAATATGCTAAGAATACGTGATGTACTTGCATGATATGGCCTTATATAAACCAATATAATAAAATTGAGAAAAGCGAACCATGGCTAAACACGAGCAGAAATATTTCTTTCTTTCCATGTTGATGTGAAAAGGTTTGTCCTTGATGGTAGACTTTTCCTTCCTTAAGAATATCTTTCTGGTACCATCTCTTTGGAGAATGATACACATCATTTATTGAAGTAAAATTACATCTTCTATCTCCACTTCTAGAAGTTAATTCCACACATCTACTTGTAGACATATGCAAAGGAAAAAAATTTTATAGGAAAATGTACAAGGCTCTCACTAGGCACAGGTAAATTAGAAAACATCAATACAGTTGCATTCTATGTGACTTCAACAGACAAAAAGAAATGTCTTTTTACAGTGGAAGGCTCTCTAAAGTACACTATCAAGTGAATAGAACAAGGGACAAAACTGTGGCACAATAATGCCAAATGTATGCTCTACATTTGTAAATGCTCCCCGTTTGTAGAAAAGCACAGAGGAATCTGTTCATGCTGAGTAATAGAGCAAAGACAGATTGAGGCAGGGTTGGCAGGGTGTGAGAGACTTTTTTTTTGTCTTTTCCCTCATCTGTGGTTTCATGCTCTAAAGCACTATGAATACATTTTGCAAAAAAATATTTTGGTTTAAATATAAATAAACATATACCACTACAAAAGTTTCTAAGACAGCACTTTCTAGAAAGTTACATAGGCATTGCAAGGGCAGGGACTTTGTTAAAGGTTTTTGACAAGGCTACATACCCAGTCCTTAGAAGAATGTCCTGTACACAGCAGATAGTCAACGAATACTTGAGGATGAAACCTGAATTCTTCCTATATCTCTCCTATGGAGTTTGCCCTTGACATTATTTGACCCTCACGTCAAAATGCAAGGCAACCCCAGTGATTTTCCTGATTCCCTTACACTTTCTCTCTTGCCTTACTGTGCCATTGACTCCTCTCATCTTTCTTCTTCACTCATTTGAAATTGTTCATATTTCTCAAGATGACTTGAAACTCCAACTTCTAGTGAGGTTTTACTTCCATCTGATAGAGAAACAATTTCCTTCATTTGTGGTCTCATAATGGCTCTATGTATGACAGCAAAACTATCCTCACAATTCTCCACCCACCCTGTCACCAAAGGAGAGTGCTATTGTGACCTTTGACTTTTTACTTGTAACGCTGAGATGTGGGTCTGAGTCCTTTGTTTCCTCCCCTCCATTTCTTTCCCAGAGATCCTGTTGAGTCTCCTCAGTTGTTCAAGTCCACCTGTTCTCAAGGCTGTCTACATCTTTCCTCCTGCTGGAAGCATCCCGGATAACTCAGGTTCAGGGGAATTGTGCTTTCTTAGTTCTTACCACAGTAAATGTCTGATCTGTATAAAGTGTTAGACACATAATATCATGACTATTAATATTGTAGGTGTTAACTTGTAAGCAAGTATCTGAGATTTCATGAGTTAAGAAATCACAGCACAGCAAAGCATGGACTCTGACTAAGATGAAGTTCCTCTTCCTGTAACTAAACATACAGGCTAAATCAAGGAAATAGATGTATACGAAGGTGGGAGCAAAGCTTCCCCATGCATCTGCAGCCATCTGTGCTGGGGAATGCTGTTCTCATGAAGCAACAAGTGTTCTCATGTCCTCAGAGTGGTCGAGCCCTGTCCCCTCTCTGTGCCTCATTTTCTTCATTTGCAGAAATGAGGCAGAGAGCTCCACTCCAGCTTTTTCACAGGAGTCAATTCAACTTCTGGTTGGAATTGAATGAGGTCTACTTTGGAGTTCTAGCTCCATCATTATCAGCATCTTCCTTCTATCCTCTCAGTGTTCTCCCCAACGCCCAGCAATTCTACCTGCATCATTCAACTGAAGAAATTCCTAAAAGGCACTTCAATACATTTAATCTGGCCATTGCTATAAAACAACACACTAAGGGCTGGAGAGTTGGCTCAACAGTTAAAGGAGCTTGCTTGCAAGTCTGACCACCCGGGGTTTGATTTCCTGTAACAATACTTGAAAGTCAACTGGAATCCTTGCACAAAAAGCCAGATGCACAAAGTGGTGCATGCTTCTAGAGTTCATTTGCAGGGGCAGGAGGTTCTGGTATGTCCATTTTCTCTCTCTCCCTCTCCCTCAAATAAATAAATAAAATATTAAACAAACAAACAACATACGCCTTGTTTACTCCAAGTCACAACACAGAGGGGGGTAGTATCTGTACCAAAGAAAGTTGCTCTAGAATGTTCCAAAGAAGTATGCTTAATAGATGCAGATGAGCCCATTAAATGATGAGTGGTACAAGTTCCACCCTCCAAATCAAATGTGAGCCACTTCCTTCTTTCACTTTCATGGTAAGTTGAGCTTCACAGTGTCATTTAAATTTCAATGTTTGATGACATTTGAGAGATCTCAAAGCCTTCTAAAGCCCAGCTCTATTGTTTATTATTATTACTTTTTTTAAAGCAATTAATAAGTTGTAGAGAATTTGGCTTGAGACAAGCAGCAAACTAGAATAAATTCTGCAGGATTATCATATGATGACGAATGGGAGTCATGAAGAAAGGGCAGAAGCTTTCTTACTTTGGCAGGATGCTGTGGGTTTAACTTTTATAAATGACCCCTTAACCCCAGAACTTTCTTTCACCCCTGAAATGAGCACCATATACGCTCAGAGTACGGATTCTGTCAACACCACTTTTCTAGGCTGTTAAGACCCTTCTCTCTCAACTGTTCTGTTTTACAGAAGTAAATCTTACCACTTTCTTCAATCACGGTAAAACTCCCAAGATAGTTTGACTGCACACAGTACGCCCCTCAATCGCTTAGCGTTCTGATGCATCTCACAGGGTGAAAAATATACTCTCTGCCCCTCAATTCTGTTTCTTATGACACTGCAGCTTTTCAAAGCAGTGGTTTTTGAGGAAGCTTTCAATTTCTTTTGTGGGTTTTAACACTAAAATGCCCAGAGCTCTGAGAAGCCCTGCCTGGTCTCTGAAATTTAGCTCATTATTGAAAATCGAACAAAACCACCACCCACCAACAACAATCTCTTTGGCAATAGAGAGGCCTCAGACACCTCAGGAGCAGGGACTGAGCACAGCACCTGAGTGTAGGCTGAAAGCCCTGAGGATATGATACCAGGTCAGAACAGATACTGTCATGCCCCCCCACCCACCCAGTGCGTCCTCCCCTTATACCACTGGGCTCTGCTTCAGCTGGGCTTAAATCTTAATTTCTCAACTCTTAGCTCTTGCAATTTTGGAAAGTTTTGAGATGCTGATCCAATAACATTCCTCTTAAAAAATTAACTCAGAGAGTTCCTGTTTCTTTTTCTCCTTTTCTCTGCCATGACATCTATCTATCTCTATATAGCACATACTTTTATTTCTTTATACTTTTGTTTTCTGCTTCCAATGAACCTAGTTGTTCCAGAGCCGTTCTCTGGGGGAAGCTGATATCAACGAGAAAGGGAAAGCAAAGAAGGAAAGTCCACTCACCGTCTTCTGGACTATCAGGACCAGGATGGTGGTCACTACCACGAGGCCCACCAGCATGGCGGTGCTGAGGTAGAGGTAGCAGCGGCTGGAGCCTCCGGGGGACCTGGCCACTGAGCCTGTGGCCACCTGCATGGCTGGGGCAGGGGCAGGGGCCTCGCAGCTGCCTGCTGGCTGCAGCCTTGGCTCCATGCTTTATATAGTCTGCCCCACATCACACCTTATCTCTCCTCATCTGATTCGGTTCTGCACACAGCTCTGTTCCAAGAAGGATTTTCCCCCTGCATCCTGGATCATGTGACTTGGAAAAAAAGCCTTCATGGGCTGCTGCCGGGTGGAGAAACTCTTCTCTGGGGGCGTGAGGCGAAGGGCGTCTGCAAGGGTGGGGGAGAAGTTCATTTTTCATCGCCCAGGATTAATTGGAGGGCAGAGAAATTGTAGTGAAAGAGACGGTGGCTGATGTCAGAGGGCGGTAGGAAAAGAGTCGGTTCCGTGTGTGTGTGTGTGTGTGTGTGTGTGTGTGTGTGTGTGTGTGTGTGTGTGTGTGTGTGTGTGCCCAGCCACTTCTGTTTCATTGCCTTCCTGCCCCGAGCTTACTCACCGCATTCTGGAGGCTGATGGCTCAGAAGACCTCGCAAGAGAAAGTCTCTCTGGCTCAATCCCTGGACAGTAGTTCAGTGGTAACTAGGGTTCTTTGACAATTCACACCTGCTGCAAACTCTAACTGTTACCTAATCTTGGGAAGAAAAGAGTCCACCATGTGGAGATTTATCTATCCAAAGGGGGTTATGCTCACGGGAGTTAGGAGATTTGGGGCAGGTTCAAAGTTACTGTAAAAGAGAGCAGAAATTTGGAAGCAATGCACTTCTGAATGAAAAAGCTTGCAGAGTGGTTTACTGGGTGTTAAACTTGCTGGTGAACTTGGCCTACCACAAAACTTATCAAAAGAGGAAGGAATTACTGAGTAGGGCCAGGGACTGTGGAATGCAGTGAGAGTGGTGCTGTGTGCAAGTCGCCCTGTAAGAACTTGTGGTGTGCAGATGTGGGTGTGACTACTGTGTTCCAGCCTCCTGTCCAGACTCAGTCCTGTCAATCTGCCCCCACCCCCACTTCTCCTTCCTTTACCTTCTGTGACAGGTAACAAGGCTTCTTTCAAGACGGAAGAATTGAAGGTCAGCAAGCCTGAAAAAGCTTTCCCAACCAAAGTGGCAACTGTTAATCTATGGAAGAACTTGATGATGTATCCTTGTCCCAGAGCCTGCAGGAATCCTCACTTCTGGGCTGAAAACCTGGTATCGCATCTTAGCCTTTCCTCTTGTCAGTTTTGATCCTTCTGGAATAAGCTCTTGCTTTTCCCTCTCTGCATTAT
This sequence comes from Zapus hudsonius, assembly GCA_004024765.1. Classification (NCBI taxonomy): domain Eukaryota; kingdom Metazoa; phylum Chordata; class Mammalia; order Rodentia; family Dipodidae; genus Zapus; species Zapus hudsonius. The sequence goes on along the minus strand of PVHP010025713.1, from coordinate 12,378 downwards.
AGAGAAGGTCAAACAAGATGATGTAAGAGTCCTTCATGAATGGGAATAGACTTGGCAACCGGTATTGGACAATTCCTGTTAAAAATAAATTCCAAGTTGTCCCCTGGGCCGTGTCTGGAGTTTAATATAATAAATAGGTTCCTTGGGACACAGCTGAGTCACATCTGTGGTTCCTAATGATCTCCGTTTTAGAACACCTCTAGAAATAGTAATCACTGCTTAGTGGCTGCCTCCAGATGTGGCCCTCATCTGGTAAATCTCATTTGCCATTGCCCTGGAGGTTTCCAGCACCCTTCCTCTTTGGCTAAAGTCTACCTGTGTGAACAGGGGAAACCAGAAATCCCTCAGGAAATGTCATGTCCAAAGCTGAGCTTAGATTATTCTTCTTGCTGCCCCTCTGTAGCTCCCTTGGACGTAGGAGTTGATCTGAAGACCCTTCCTAAACTCACAAGTGCTGGAGATGGAAGAGACAATGAGTTGAGCAATTGTTTTCCTGGGTTTAGTGGAGTGGTAGGTGTATGCTCCTTTGCAGTCAAGGAGGCTGAGCCTCCTGTGTCCTAAGCTGAGCTGTGTTTTGGAAAGACTTGTGTTTTCACATTCATTTGGTCAGGCTGTTGAAGAAAAAGCGAAGCAAGCCAGTATTTTGAGAGTATGTACCTGTTTGACTGGGGTTGGTGGGGGGAAGGGAAGGCCTTGTCCTCTATTGGGTATGGACAGGAGTGGGTGGCAGGGCCCCTGTAATCTACGTAGGGCTGCTGAGAACTGGCTGCTCCCTCGGCACTCTCTGTTTGGCCCCTTTGATCAAAGTGGAAAACTTCTGATTGTTGCATGGAAGCTGTGGGTGTTGAAAAATAAAACGGCTTTGCTTGAAGTTGAAGTCTTCCTGAAGGCCCATGGGGCTGAGAAGACAGTGGAAAAAAATGTTTGCCTTGCAGTTAGAGTTTTGCATACTGAACAATGTCCTGGGAGGGAAGGCTGACAAGGGGGAAAAATCACCCTTTGTTCTTAGAACCTTCTGAGCAGTTGAGATTTTCAGATCAGTTGCTAGCAGGTTATGAGCTTTATTTCACTTCTTTGGCTGTGGCACTTCTATACTCATAAATTTCAGTGGCTCCCCACCCCAGTCTTCTCAATCCTATGCTTTCTATGTGTTCCAGAATTTGGCCCAGCTAACCTAGCAGTCCAACTAACGGGTTCTCTTTTGACTCAAGCCACCGGATGGGCAAATGGAAGGAGCTTTGATCGAGTTTTCTTATTGAGTGTGTGCAAATCCTTCCTGGAAATAAAATGATGCATCTAATGTAAACATGTAAGGAAGCAGAACTGTTTGTCAGGAGCAGAGGAGGGGCAGGCAGAGGGAGGATTGAGCCCAGTGGCCCAGAGTCATTCCAAGATGAACAACATATGGAACCTTGGGGCTGCTTATTTCAGATCCCTCACTTCTCAAAGGAGAAAACAGACACAGAAATGGAATGGCTTGGAATTCATATGGGGAGGGACAGTGGTAGACTTAATTGTCTTAATTGTCTCCTCTGCTCATTCTCAGGCCCTTTCTGCTGATATTTTAGACCTATATTGACTTTCTTTCATGCTGTTCTTTCTTTCTCATGCCTCTATCCCTCTGGTCAGCCAGCTTCACCTCCTCTATGAAAAACCTCCCCAGATCTCTCTGGTTCACAAACATATTCTCTGAAGCCCCTATATGTATCTAGTCTATGTAACCACATGATCTGATTATTTACCTTCCTCAACCTGTAGCTTCCAGTTGTGTGAACACATGTGATTTTGCCTTCCCTGCCAGACAAAGTCCTGAGAACACTCTGGGCCATCTCTGTCTCCCTTTTCTGCATTCCACCCCACATCACTCCATGCTGGGCCTATGAATGGTCAACCTTCAATCAGTGCTTGGTTTGACTTGGCCTTAATGGAAAGAGAAAGTTCTAGAAGGGTGGGTATACAAAGGAATTGGGTGGTGGAATTTTTGCATCTCATTTCTCAGTAGTTCCCTACTTCCCTATCCTTCCATAAATAGTGTACGTGGCTGCCTACAGCATTTAAGTTCCAACATGACCTAATGAGACTTCCCATCAGCCCCCTTTTATCCTCCAATGAGTTGCTAAGGTATAGCCCCATCACCTGATACTCAGTGGGCAAACCAAGCCAGTGTCTCATTCTTTAATGAGAGAACTTTATCACCAGCTGTAGCTCCTCTACCATTCACAGCTTCTAGTACAATGGGCTGTCAGATTTCTATGGTATAAACAGTTGTTCCTGAGCTGTGGCCCACATAGGAACTTGAGAACTTCTAAACCTTGTAGATCTGTTGAATCTGATGCTCAGTGTGGGGTGAGGGCACTTGTGTTTGAACAAGCGTGCCAGGGAATTGTGGGAGAACTTTTAAAACACTGGTAGAGTGACCTAATTCCCCCAAAAAAGAAGTCTCTAAGAAATCTGGTCAGCTTCAGTTAGGCAGACTACGATGCCACTGTGTAGATGAGGAAACTGAAGTGTAACAAGCTTTTTTTTTAAAAAAAAATTTTATTTATTTTTCTAGCAGAGAGAGAGGAGAGAGGAGAGAGGAGAGAGAGAGAGAGAGAGAGAGAGAGAGAGAGAGAGAGAGAGAGAGAGAGAGAGAGAGAGAGAGAACACCAGGGCCACCACCTTGTGGGTCTGGCTTATGTGGGTACTGGGGAATTGAACCCGGGCCTTAGGCACTGGAGGCAAGTGCCTTATCCGCTGAGCCATCTCTCCAGCCCGTGTAACAAGCTTTGATTCCAGGATCACGCGGTTGAGAACTGTTCATATGAAGGTTAGCTTTTCTGTGCTTTGAGTCATCTTTCTAACCTCAATTATGACTGAAGACTCTAAAACTATTGCGGATGGAGAGATATTTAGAACAAAATGGTGATAATTCTCTTCACCCAAAGTTCTTATTGTGTCATCATTGTAATGTGACAACAAAACACTGTTGGTGAGAAGGGAACAGACTCACTGAGGCTATGTTTAAGCTCTAAAGCGCACAACCAAACTGCCCTTTGAAGAGGGAGGGTCTGTCCTTTTAACTTGAGAGCTCTTTTTCTTGCTGGTACTAACTTTGAAGAGATTGGAAAATGGACTTGAGCCACGATATCACTTTATTAGGGGAATAAAGTAAGTGGGGGAAGTTTGGAGCAAAGTCAATGAAGTAGGGCCCATTGCTAAAGCTGTTTTAATCAATAAAGTTTTATTGAGATACAGCCATGAGCACATTGTCTGTGGCTATATTTTCACTACAATAAAAGAGATGAGTGACTGCATAGAGGACTCTCATAGCCCATAAAGTCTAAAACTTTTACAATTTAGTTTTTTTCAGAAGAAGTTTGTTGACCCATAATTTGAAATATCAATATAAATTCAAAGCAAAATAACCAAGGGGAAGTAGGGAAAAGAATAAAAACATGTTTCTTAAGACTCTGTTATAAAATCTTCATGAATATCTACTTAATGAGTTCATCTTTTCATATGAGATTTTCTTATTGGAGAAAGGCATTCCTTCCTTCTGATTGGTGTATCCCAGGGAATCCCAGCCTCACTGCAGGTACATTATTAACCTCTTCCTGGACTCCTCCTCCAGGGTGGGCAGTATCCTTACTGCAATATCCTAGGCCCTTTCTTGAATTTCTCACTCCAGAAATTCAACATTAAAAAGTTAGTTTTATTTATTTATTTGCAAGCAGAAAGAGTGAGAGAGAGGAATGACAGACAAATGATCTCTAGATGCATGTGCCTCTTTGTGCATCTGGCTTTTGGGGGATACTGGGGATTTGAACCCAGGTTGTTAGACTTTGGAGGCAAGAGCCTTAATGGCTGAGCCATCTCTCTAGCCCCCATTCAACATATATTTTAGAAGTTGTTTAAATATTGCCTGTTCTCTCGCCGTTTAGTAAATAATAGACCTCTCTCCTCTTTAAAGTTTCATCACATGCTTCTTTCTTTAATCACTGATGATGAGAGTAAAATGATTATTTTATGTGTTCAATAACTGCCTGCATTTGATGAGTGCCTTTTTTGCCATTCATTCATTCATTCATTCATAGATTCATTGGTTCACTAATTTTATAATAATCCTTTGGGTGCTACATCTGATAGATATTCCCCAATACTGCCTCTACCCACTCTAACTTTTGCCTAGAATATACAGCCACACATACATGTTTTCAAATTAATAGACATCTAAGGGGATTGGTGGTTCTTTACAATAGTGTCTGCATATTAATCTTTTTACTTCTGAATCATATTTTTGTCCCAAATTGTTTCTCACTGTTGTGCACAAAGTTTGGATAAACAAGTGTTTTTATAGACAGAGAAAAAGTGGAGGAGAAAGAGCTGAACTGGGTACATTTTGGAAGTTTAGGATCTGAGTTATTCTTTTAAAGCATGATTCATTTCTGAGTTCCCAGCCTAAACATTTCACATGTACAACCTAGCCTGTGTGCCGTTTGTGCTGGGTTTATGGGCTTCCCTGGAGGGGAGGCAGGTACCATTGCCCTATAGCATTGCTTCCTGAGGCTAGCAAAATCAGGAAGTGAACTTTTTCTCTTTAAAGTGGGCTAAGTTTTCTGTTTTCAATTTCTAGGAAATTGTAAGCTCAGCAGCCATGGTTTTGAAGTAAAAATCAATTTATCTCCAGAAGTAAAAATCAATTTATCTCCAGGTGAGAGCAATTGAGTAAACCGTGGGCTGGCTATGCTGGCTGGTCAAGGGCACACGATTTCATCTGGGAAAGGATGAACAAAGAAGAGACAGGTGATTTAGAACAGAATATAGCAATTAATTTTTCATAGTAATTATTTTTACCAGGAAGAACAAAAGTACCCTGACCTAACTATGCTTTTTTTTTTCTTATGTGTGTGGGGGGAGGAAGGGGTGTAGTGTGGTGTGTACGTGGGGGGGTAGGGCACTGCAAGGTGTATGCAAGTGTATATGCCCATGCAGTACCCCTGTGCTTGCCTGTAGTGCCTAGAGCTAATAATGTCAGTGTCCCACTCCATCACTCTTCCCCTGTTCTTGTTTGACTGGAGTCACTTACTGATCCAGAAGCTTGCTGCTTTTCAATTAATTTTTCATAGTAATTAGTTTTACCAGGAAGAACAAAAGTACCCTGACCTAACTATGCTTTTTTTTTCTTATGTGTGTGGGGGGAGGAAGGGGTGTATTGTGGTGTGTATGTGGGGGGGTAGGGCACTGCAAGGTGTATGCAAGTGTATATGCCCATGCAGTACCCCTGTGCTTGCCTGTAGTGCCTAGAGCTAATAATGTCAGTGTCCCACTCCATCACTCTTCCCCTGTTCTTGTTTGACTGGAGTCACTTACTGATCCAGAAGCTTGCTGCTTTTTTCCCCCCTGAGCTCTGGTGATTCCTTGGTGTGGTCATGCCCAGCTGGTTATGTGGGTCCTGGAAATTTGAACTCAGGCAGTCTTGGATCCCTCAGGTCCTCATGCTTGCTCTAGAAGTGCACTTAACCACTGAGAAATCTCTCTAACCCCTAACTTTGCCTTTTTAACATCTAAATTTCAGTTATGGAAAACTGGGGATTGGAAGACTGAACATGTCCAAGTATGAGCATCTGCTGGATGCTTGCTCATGGGTGGGAGAAGGCTGGAAAGAGGATAGCCAAGGTAGGGGACCCAAAGTAGAAAGGTTGGCTTGGAGTGCCTCTCTGGGAAATCTGTCTTCCATAAGGTGAGAGAAGACAATGGGTGTATGGAGGACCATTTGGAGAGTTACCCAGGAAATATGGACCTGGCCTCTAGTCACTCCACCCTCCTTCTGATTTTTTTTGAGAACGTTAATATATGAACATATTTCAAATTGGTCATAATCCAATTCGGATATACTCTGATGTTTCCTCTCCCCTGACACCATTCCACCGAGGACCCTCCACCCTGGGGTTATCAATAATCACTCTGGGGTCATGAATGCACCAATCAGTCTCTGTGTGTGGGGGGGGAACAATGCCTCAGGATAGTCCTTCCTATCCTGTGGCTCTTGCAATCTTTTCATCTACTCTTCTGCAGAGTTCCCTGAGCCTTGGAGGGTATAAGTCTCCTTTAGTGTTGAGCTCTCTGTAGCCTCTGATTTTCTGCTTTTATGAGTTTTAAGTCTTCTCATTGTCTCACACCATCGCCTCTCATCTTTCTTTTTCACTCATTAGAAATTGTTTATATTTCTCAAGATGACTTGAAACACCAACTTCTAGTGAGGTTTTACTTCCATCTGATAGAGAACACTTTCCTTCATTTGTGGTCTCATAATGGCTCTATGTATGACAGCAAAACTATCCTCACAGTTCTCCACCCAACCTGTCTCCAAAGGAGAGTGCTATTGTGACCTTTGACTTTTTACTTGTAACACGAAGATGTGCCTCTGAGTCCTTTGTTTCCTCCCCTCCATTTCTTTTCCAGAGATCTTAGTTTTCCTGTGCCTAGTGAGAGCCTCTTACATTTTCCTATAAAATGTTTCCTTTGCACATGTCTACATGTCATTGTGTGGAATAAACTCCTAGAAGTGGAGATAGAAGATGTCATTTTACAGGCTAACAGTGTGAACAGCAGTCATATTTATCCTGCCACTTTCTTTGTAATATTTCCTGGTCCCTGGCAGATGTAATAGAGATGACTTGTCTCATTTTATGCAGTTGGCTTTCTTTCTTGTCATACTGATGGGTCTTGGGTCTTCTCAGCATTCATTACCATCTGTAAAGAGCAGATTCTCTATTCAATAGTGAGATGGGTCAAAGGGGACAAACATAGACATTTTGATGGGCATAACCTCTTTTCGTCAAAGAACAGAGGAAGCCTCCCTCTAGGCTCTATGACCTCCTATGCTGTAGGCTTCAGACTTGGTTCTCAGTACCAGATATGAATTCTCTCTCCATGAATAGGTCTCTTATCCAGAGAGCAGATGATTAACCCCATAACCTAGGTGTCACTATTGCAATAGCAGGTGCGTCTTGCCTGACTGGTTGATTTTGTAGCTTACAGGATGCACTGTTCATGGTGTTGATAACCTTTATCCCCCAATAGCCTCACATCACTTTCCAGAACTAGGAAAGCTAGCCAGCAGGGAGCTGGCTTCCTTCTCAGTTACAGCATGATCTATCAATATCCTGTGACCACAGCATGTGGTATCTTCAGAAATAGGATCTTACCATTTAGTTCTGTCCCTCCACCCTCCTTGTACTCCAAAGCAAATATCTAGTAGAAGCCGATAGTAGGATTGATGTTTGTTAACCCTTGATTTAACCCTTGTTAAATCACTTTAATTTTAGTTGTTTAGTGATAATCATTTTTGCTTTTAGGATAGTTCAAAGGTAGGTGTTGTGTGTTGACAACACTTGGACACCTCCTGGTACATGATGGACAATTGGTTTACATTTTCAGAATGGATATGCCTTTACTCAGCTGATGTGTTAGACATCAAGTTAGCCAAACAACCCTCCATTCCTGTGATTTTTATGTAGGCAGCAAAGTCCTTCCCCTGTCTCACTGCTGGAACACTCTCATGTGTTTCCAGGCCCCCCCTCTCTCCATGTTTTAATCTTATTTTCCTGGTCCTTATATCTCTTATTCTCCACCTGCAATGTTACCAAGTACATTTCTATCTTTTATTTCTGTACTATATATTTGTTCCAAATTGTTGGCAATATGTGTTACTTTTTAAGAACTTTTTAAAGAAGGCACTAGAAATAAACAATAATAATCCCAAACCATAGGGAAAGCTATAAATAGTATCTTGGAATCACACTGAATCTTTTATACTGCTGTTTACTTTCTTGAAATATGTAGTTTCCTATGTGTCATAGGAAAAACTAGTATTTCCTTTACTAAGGACCCTGAGTACCATGTACTATCTTTCACTACCTCTTTCCTGGGAATGGAGAATAAATAGAATTAGAATTAAGTTTCTCCCTCTAATCCAGCCCACAGAGTGTTTGGCCCAGCCCTGTGTACCATTTTCTTATAAAGTTACCTTCTAGGTAGCCCTCATACCTTAAGTTTGGTAAATGTTAGCATAGCTGACCAGTAGATAGACGGGTTGTAAATCCTGTCATTTCAAAGGTGCCATCCTGGTAGTTTGGCCAAGGAAGATCAGTCATTGCTGAGCTGGAGCCAGGCATCACTGGAAAGGGTATCTTGCCACTGAACTCACCCTGAAAAATCTGGCTATGGTTTCTCTACTTGTCCATTGGACAGTCCTGGTAGGGTAAAATCTGATCCAGCTCTCTGGGACTTCATTAAAATTGGATAATCTGTACTTTCTAGACTTTATGACACTGACTTTCATCCTTCCTTCCCTGCCTTTTATGTGATGGAGCTTGAACAACAATTTGTTTAGTGGTAGGGGGAGAAATAAGGTCTATACCTGAAGACACATAAAAAATTAGAAGCATTGCTGTCCTTGCTGCATTAGGACCAGGAATTAATCACAGTTTAAAATAGGAGGACTTAATTTCTCTGTTTTACAGAGTCATCTAGAGAGCACCAGAAATACTGTGATTGAGAATTACAAGTAAAAACTAGAAGCAATGAACAGAAAGCGTATCTGTCATAGTCAGCCACACACCGCTGGGATGAACCCAAACCAGGCACAATTATGGGGAGGAAAGTATTATTGAAGTAACAGATCCAGGGAAACTTAAGGAAAGGCTGGACCCCCTTTCACAGATCCAAGCAGAGACAGAGGCCCAGCACCTCCAAAGCAAGCAAGCAACTCTAACACACTGACTCACAAAACAGCAGGATTACCAGACCTGAGTTCAGGCTGCTCTTTTGCATATGTATCCCTAAAATTTTGCATCCAATTTAGAAATACCTCAGGGCCAGACCCTAGGAGGCAAGACACTTCCTCCAGCCAGAAGGCTGGAGACAATTCACAATTAAAATAAATTCTATTGGGGAACATCTATTCAAACTATCACAATATCTATGAGTATTGATTCTACCTCAAGTGGTAAGTTCTCAATATGAATGTCAGAAGTTAACTAGGGTTCACCTTTGTGCCTCTCAAACTATAATGATATCTGAGAATTGTGCTGGAAGTTTCTGAGCATGTATATTCTAATTCAGAGGGACTGGATGAGGATGACTGGCTTTCTCACAAGTTCTAAGGATATGCTAATGCTACTTTTCCAAGGGTTATATTTGAACAGCGAGGGTGTAAGGCTTGAAAGTGACCAAGACCAAGATAGTCCATCCTGAAAGGAAAGGAAAGCTTTATTAAGAGAAAAAAACAGCAGCTGTTGGGCTATTTCAACAGGGTGTAGAAAGCCACCTGAAATGGGCAGACTTTGTGATTATAATCTGTCACATAGGCTCCTAGGTGGGGGGTCCAGATGGTCATGTAGTTCTCAGGATGGGGGAAATGATGTCTCTCTGGCCAAACAGAGATACACTGGAGGGGGGGGTGTTTGCAAGGCAGGCTTTATCTCTACCCCTGTTGGGGGGTAGAAGCTGACATTCTTCCTGAAGTTTCCCTCAGGGGAGACTGAGGCTCTGAAAGTCTCATTTAGGGGGCTGTGATCTAACCTAACAAATCAATCCCACACAGTGGCTTGCTTCACTTGGAAGGCTAAAGCAGAGGGAACACAGCAGGTCAATAGGGCAACATTTATACAACTCTTCAGCAGAAGTGTTCCTGGTAGTTCTCAGGCAGGTCTCCTGGCAGGACAGGTGTTGTTTTAGTGAGACTACATAGATGTCCACAGAAGCTACACCCTGCTTAAAACCTTCAGGCTCCACAGGAATCAGAATCTACAATAACTTCCAGGCCTGCACTGTGAGAAACCCAAATCTATTTCCTCTCACTTTTCCTAGGTCACTCATAGTTCATCAATCAGTCATTTGCCTCATTAATCAGCCATTCATCCCATAACACCTTCACCAGGACATAGCTTCCAGGGAATATGTAATGCTATAAACTCATAGTTATTTCCCAAAAAGATGAAGAGGGCATTGTGTTAAAATTGTATCAGACTCACCAGTTTGGCTTTTTATTTCTGAGCACACAAGACCAGCAGGAAGTCTAGAATCACCCAACTCCCTGACAGTTGGGATTGAGCCTTGTCGTAAGCTTGAAAGCATGGAGTAGGATGGAGTTTTGTGACTTGGGTCTGTGAGCAACTTCTCACCTAGCTAGCTTGCTGGGTGTGGAAGACTGAGCAAAGGAGTTCGGGGAAGAATTTGGGGGAGGACAAAGCCACAAGGTGCAGGACAAACAACAGCATGGACAGAGAGACAAGTAGTCAGTGTTGCTGTATGTGGTGCTCAGTGTAATTAGTTTAGCTTGATAATTTATTGTTTAAACCAAGATGCATAAGAGGCAAAGGGGATTGTTGTACAGCTGTATCCTCCAAATTGAATCATTCCTTTCTGGAGGAAAGAGGGAAGCTCATGGAATCTGTTGAAACCTAAAAGATTCACAATGTACCGGCCCAGCATTTAGCAATGCTGGTGAAAGGAGACTTGCTATCCAGCTAAGCTGACTCCAAGTTCAGGGATACAACTTTCATAAGTTGTCATCTTTGTTGGGTGGGCTTTTTGGTGATGCAGCTGCCTCTGAACTGGTAATGCTCCTCTAAGTAACCCTTCACCTATACTCCTGTAAGTAACCCCTCACCGATTCTCTGAGAAATAATCCCAATAAATTTATTGGTTCACTAAGCTATACTTGAGTTCAGTCATTTCTTTGGTCTGTGATAGTTACTCTATCTGGGTTAAATACACGTTTGTTCATGTCTACTCAGGAAGTTATACAGAAGGGCTCTTTCAATAATCACACTGGATTTCACTGGGAAAGTAGTATAAATGAGAACTGTCCTAGTCATACTGTAGCAGGGTGATCTGAGGATTAGAATTTAGGTAACACCCAGAAAAAATTCAAATGCACCCCCAAATTTAAGGCGTACCCAAATTCTTGTCTACAAAATTAAAGAATTAAAATCATAGACAACCAGATATTAAGGTATAGTAAGAGACTTGGTTATTTAAGGGAACATGGGGAGTTACAGAGTTCTCCAGCCACCAGTGTGGGGAGAACATGTGGAGAGTTTTAACAGAATTTATACTGTTCAGCTAAAGCAGGAAGGGGAAAGAAGGAACAATTCAGGTGGAAGAGAAATCCAGCCCCTCACCACATGCTGTGGTGAGGGGCTGGGGAGACCTTACTGGTCCCTAGAGAGTCAGAGGTCCTTCTAGGATGCCATGTAAAAGATAGGATTATCTGTTCAGTGAGTATTTCCTTCCCCAGGTGAGCAGAGAGACAGGTGGTTGGTTCATATCTGGCCAATCAGCTTTAGCGCCTAGGTTTTGAGCTCTAGCTAGACACCTCCCACTCAAGGGGAGGCAGGTCTATGGAGCTTGCCTGAAACTGTTACAATTGGAGCAAACTACAGGAATATGAGAGTGAGCTTATTACCCCTCCCCTCCATTCATTGTTGCATTCTGCAGACATTTGTTCTGCAGGCCAGTCACATAGCATGATGCGAGAAACTACCAGAGCTTTGAAATTCAGTGAGACAAAGAAGCAACTGCTTTTACTGTGATAAGGAATTTAGGAAAAGATGAGAGCAGAGAACACCTGGGGAACATTATCTTAGCCTCTCCAGAACCCATTTTAAACGTCTAAATGGTTAGGTGTAGGCATCTGCTTCCTTGTGCTTGTTAATTTACATGTCTAATGTCACATACACACCTCTGTACCCTACTATAAAACCCCTTTGTCAAATGAGGTTCTGGGCCAATGCCTTAACTATGCTTGGCTCCCTGGCTGGTGTAAATTCCTAAACTCATAAATTCGTAATAATAAATAAAACTCCACTCTCCTCTTGCTGTCATGGCTTTGTCTCTTTGTCATGGGGAATTTCTATAACATTTTACCATAGAATATATATGGTAACCTTTGCTATAATCTATTTTGTTTTCCCAACAAAGTCTTCATCAATGTGATTCACCTTGCCTTTAGAGCTGTGAACATGTGTGGGAGGGAGTTATATAATAAAATGTTAATTGTAGCTTCCAGATAGGTATAGACAAAATAATCAGAGATCATCTATGGTGATCTATTTATATGTGTGTAACACAGATGAGTGATTCAGAGTTAGAAATGATACGGGTTGCTGCTAATTAATAGTAAGCAACAAGGGGGGAGAGAGAGAGAGAGTTTTGGAATCCTCCCTTCCCCCTCCTCCTACTCCGAGTTCTTGTCCTCTAATGCCAAAGAATTGTACACAGGGACAGAATTAAATTTTAATTACACATTTATTCTAATTTAGTAGATCAGGAAAAGGGGAGTTGGATGGGGAAATTGGATGTGGGAAGTCATAAAGTTTTCCTGCCACC
>PVHP010025712.1:0-18550 GCA_004024765.1 Zapus hudsonius | reverse complement strand
AGCGTGCGCCACCACACCAGGCATAATGAGCTTTTTTATCTTCTAGCATCTTGAGTACAGTGAGAGACAGTGAATACTAAGAACAAAGCTCATTACAGAGTACTTAGCACATGTGGAGCCCTAGATTCAATGGCCAGTACCTGGGCAGGGGAGGGTTAGGAGGGTAGAAGCTGTGATGATTGATAACCATTTTAGCCTATTTTTGGTCTGTAAGTGTGATATTTGGTACTTGAATAATTTTCACTGTAGTTTAACTCAGTGAGCCCAGGGTGTCACAGACACATCTTCTATAGAAGATGACTGTCTACTAAGTACTCTTCCAAGTTCCTTTTTTAAAAATAATTTATTTGAGAGAGGAGAGAGAATAGGCACACCAGGGCCTCTGCTGCTGCAAACAAACTCCAGACACATGCATTACTTTGTATCTGGCTTTACATGGGGAATCGAACCCAGGCCATCAGGCTTTGCAAGCATCTTTAACCACTGAAGCATCTCTTTGACCCCCACTTCTGTGTTCTTTTCAAAGATGAAAGATGATTTGGTTTCTTATTGAAAGTACTTAGGTAAACATTTCCCTTTTCTAGCTGAGCTCCTCGCCAAAAAACAGCCATTGAAAACCAGTGAGGTCTACTCTGATGATGAAGAGGAGGAAGAGGACGACAAGTCCAGTGAAAAGTCTGACCGCTCATCCCGAACGTCATCATCTGATGAAGAGGAAGAGTAAGCTGTCTCCATTTAGTCTAGTAGGCAGCACAGTATAGTTTCCAGAATTGACCTGTGTGGGCCACGACCATTGGTTTTGTTGAATAGCCCGAATTGCTGAACTGAGTTCTGCAACACATTTATCTCTTCTGTCTCTGGGCCCTTTGCCTGCTCCTCTGAACACTCACTTGGGCCTGACAGATAGGAACTGACTTCATGTTGCCTCACATTGGCTTGGAGCTGCCACAAGTTTTCTCATGTAGGGTTGAATTTCCCAAGACGGTTTGCCCTGCTGGCTATGAATTTATTTCTCCTCCTAGGCTATGTTTTTTGGTTTTTTTTTTTTTTTTTTTTTTTTTTGGTTTTTCAAGGTAGGGTCTCGCTCTAGCCCAGGCTGACCTGGAATTCACTATGTAGTCTCAGGGTGGCCTTGAACTCACGGCAATCCTCCTACCTCTGCCTCCTGAGTGCTGGGATTAAAGGCGTGCGCCACCACGCCCAGCTCTAGGCTAAGTTTTGAGAGTTGGTTTTATGTACCTAATTGTGGGTTTTTTTTTTTAATTTTTATTTATTTTCAAGCAGAGAGAGAGATTGATAGAGAGAGCACCAGGGCCACCACCTTGTGCATCTGGTTTATGTGGGTACTGGGGAATTGAACCCAGGGCCTTAGGCACTGCCTTAACAGCTGAGCCATCTCTCCTGCCCCCTTAATTATGTTTTTATGATGAATATTTCTTTCTGCTCCCTTATTTCTTACAGGAAAGAAGTGATCCCTCCAAAATCACAACCAGTCTCCTTACCCGAGGAGTTGAATCGGGTTCGATTATCACGGCATAAATTGGAACGTTGGTGTCACATGCCCTTTTTTGCTAAAACTGTCACAGGATGTTTTGTACGGATTGGCATCGGAAACCACAATAGCAAACCAGTTTACCGGGTTGGTGTTACTTTTCTTGCAGTTTTCCATATTTCAGACACGATTCTTGCTGGTACTGGAAGTGTTACTCTTGATGGTCAGCTTTCCTTACTGTAACAGATGCCTCAGACAACCAAACCTGTAAACAGAAAGTTAGCTGGGCTTGATGGTTCAGAGCTGTCCTTGGGAGGCTGAAGCAGGAGGTTTGCTGTGAGCTTGAGGCTTGCCTGGTTTACAGAGTTGAGACCCTGTCTCAGAAACCACCAAAAAGCCAGGTATGGCAGCACAGACCTGTAGTTCCAGCAGTTGGGATGCAGAAGGACTGCCAGAAGTTTCGAGCCAGCCTGGTCTACTTAGCAAGTAGGTATATCAGCCAAGGCTAAAATTTTTGGCTCACAGTTTTGAGCTCTGCAGACCATAACCTGGTCTAGGAGTTGAAGTAAGGGCAGCAGTACTCTAAGGCAGGTGCACTGAGGGAGCAAACCACCAGCCTTATGACAGTAATTGGAAGAAATTAAATAGGTCTGGAAAGATGGCTCAGTAGTTAAGTGCCCTTGCTTTGGGCCTGAGTTCAAATCTCTAGTTCCCACTTAAAACAGCTGGGCATAGCCATATACACATGCACCTGTAACCACAGTCACACAGGGAAGCAGACACCTGAAAATCGTTGGAACCCTGGAAGCTCAGGAGTTAGTAAAAGGAGTCTCTGACTCAAAACAAGACTAGGCAAGAGTGCTAGAGTGGTTTACTCTGGCCTCCACAGGCAAGCTGTGGGGTGCTGCAAGGGCACATACACTTGCATATACCAACTAGCAGACAAGTTTTTTTTTTAATTATAAAAAGAATCCAGGCATGGTGGCTCACACCTTTAATCTCAACAGAGGTAGGAGGATCGCTGTGAGTTCAAGACCAGTCTGGAGCTACAGAATGAGTTGTAGGTCAGCCTGGGCTAGTGTGAGACCCTAACTTGAAAACAATAACAAAAAAAATTATAAAAAGAAACCAAGGCCCCACAGTCCCACTTGAGGGCGTTCTAAGATACCCCAGTAGTTTCTGCTATGCTGAGGGAGGACTGGGACTGTTAGCGGAACAGAAACAGTTTCAGTGGAGATGCTCATACAGCACTAAGAAGCGTCAGTGACCAGACGCCATTCAAGCCTGTTCACAGCCTGCTATCAGGAAGAAAGCTTGGAACCCAAGGTACCCTGGGAACTGGGATGGATTTTGAATCTTTTTTTTTTTCCTCCCTTTTCAATATAAAAGGGAGACATGAAGTGTTCATTGAGAGTTAATAGAGATAACTTGTTCATTTGAAGAATAAAAATGAAAGCCAGGCATGGTGGCACACACCTGTAATCCTGGCCTCAATACTTTTTTATGAGATGGATTTTATTATCTTGGCCAGGCTGGTATTGAACTCCTAGGTTCATGTGATCCTTCTAGCTCAGTCTCCCAGCTCCCCAGACTTCAAAAGCCCGTACCAGGCTTGGCTTTTGAGCTCATTTTCTTTCTGTTGCTGTTTTATTGAGACCCATATGTAGTCCAGGCTGGCCCCAAACTGGAAATCCTTTTGTTTCAGCCTCTTTAGTACTAGGATTATAAGCATGTATCACCATGCCTGGATTCCAGGACTTTTTTATCAACCAAATGTGAAGCCTGTGGAGGTCAGCTTCATGGCTACTAGTTCTCATACAAGGAGATAAGGATATTAAAACCAGACAACTTTAAAAAAAAAAAAAGCAACAGAAGAATCAAATGGTGGGACATGTCTGTAATCCAACCTCTGGGAAGACAGGGAGAAAGATGGAGAGTTCAAAGCCAATGTAAAATCCTGTCAGAAAAAGAAGCCTGGCGTGGTGGTGCACGCCTTGAATCCCAGCACTCGGGAGGCAGAGGTAGGAGGATTGACATGACTTTGAGGCCACCC
This sequence comes from Zapus hudsonius, assembly GCA_004024765.1. Classification (NCBI taxonomy): domain Eukaryota; kingdom Metazoa; phylum Chordata; class Mammalia; order Rodentia; family Dipodidae; genus Zapus; species Zapus hudsonius. The sequence goes on along the minus strand of PVHP010025712.1, from coordinate 15,005 downwards.
TGAGCCTACATAGTGAATTTCAGGTCAGCCTAAACAAGAGTAAGACCCTACCTCAGAAAAAGAAAAGGAACAGGTAAAAACAAATAAACAACAGCAAAAAAACAACAAACAAACAAAAAAACACAAGAAGTGACCTTTAAAGTCCCAATACAGAGGCTGGATGTATGGCTTGGTGCTTGCCTCCCCAGTACCCATGTACAGCCAGATGCACTAAGTGGTTTAAGTGGTGCATGTGTCTAGAGTTCATTTGCAGTGACAAGAGGCCTTAAAGAGCCCGTTCATATTCATTCTCTCTCTCTCTCTCTCTCTCTCTCTCTCTCTCTCTCTCTCTCTCTCTCTCTCTCCCCCCCCTCTCCCTCCCTTCTTGCAAATAAAATATTAAAGTCCTAAGTACATCCCCCAGTAATGGAATTAGTTGGACAAAAGCTTCTAATGGGCCCTGCCACACTAACCTGGGCATAGCAATTACTGTCCTTAGCCATCTGAATTCTAAGCCTGAGCCAGGCCTCTCTTGCATAAGTCATAGAGGCCAAAGAAGAATAGTGTAGAAAGCTCTGGAAAAGTCTGCTTTGACTAATGTCTCTTCTTTCATTTAGGTGGCTGAAATCACAGGTGTTGTGGAAACTGCCAAAGTTTACCAGCTGGGCGGCACCAGAACAAACAAAGGGCTCCAGCTTCGGTAAGAGACATGTTCTAAACTGGGTGCATGCCTGTAATCCCAGCACTCAGGAGGCAGAGACAAGAGGATCGCCTGCTCTATCGAGTGAATTCCAGACCACCCCACCCAGGGTTACACTAAGACCTTATCTCCAAAAAAGAAAATTTGACTCTCTGTCTCTCTCTTGTTTGACTATCTCTGTTTCTTTTGAGACAGGATCTTGTTTTATAACCCAGGCTGGCCTCAAACTGAATCCTTTTGCCTTGGCCTCCCAAGAGCTGGGATTACAGGGATGTATCCTACCACACCCATCTTCAAGAGGCACTTCTATGGCAACTTTGGCTCTCTTTAAATAAACACTGCTTATTGGTATATTGTGTGATATTTCTTATAAATGTGAGCATTATGTAATTCTTACAATATACACAAAGGGAAGCTTATGTTGTCTTTGCCTGTAGGAAAATCAAAAACTCCCTCAGGGGCACAGGGGCTATCATGTGGTAGGACACAGAAGGAAGATACTGGGTTCTCACAGACCCTACTGTCAAAGCTAACCAAGTACTTCCTGAGCATAAGGAGGCTTGCTTTTCTCTGGTCCCAGCTCTCTTCTTTAACTAGCTCCATCTTTGACAAGTCAGATCACCTGTCTGGACTTCATTTCCTCTTCAGTAAAATGGAAGTACTATTTCTTCAATAGTTACTTAATAGCTGCATATGTGTGTCAGACACTGTTCTAGGTATCAGGGTAAAGGAGGAGCAAAGTGTCCATAGATCTCTTCCCCTGCCCTTCCATATGGGCTGGGAATTCTAAAGACACCTACAAGAAATATAAGTAGTTTACCAGGATCATCACACAGCAAATAGCTAGTCACAGACATAGTTGTCCCCTGGGTCTTATTTGGTCAGCACAATCTCTCCATTCCCCTACCACAGTCTCACCCCATCAACTCTCCTGGTTTGCTTTAAAAAGAGCCAGTGGGGCAAGAGTGTCCAGAGAGTCCCTAAGAAAATGGCAGAGTCCCATCCTTTTGCCAAGACAGTCAGTGGTTAGTAGATACCTTGTTCCTCCTTTTCAGAAAATAGAGTTTGCTTGTCAGTCAGATAACTATGTATTGTTGCATATTCCTGATGCTTTTTGATGCTGGTGGATTTTATTGTAAATTGACTTTTAAAGCACTGACCAAGTCCCTTTAGGTTGCTGTTGCTAGCTTTCTGAGCTCAGTCCTGGCTGCCACTGAAAGAAGAGCCTGGAGGTTTGTTTTGTGCCTGGTTCTTATTCCCAGAAGTTCTGGCTCAGTGGATCTAGGTTGGTACCTTAGCATTAGAATTTTATGTCTTTCTAGATGACTTCAAAGGCTAGCCAGTATTAAGAACCACCGAGATAAACCAGGACCCAATCTTCTCGGGTTACTAAGCTGGTCCTGTAGTCCTCACACACATTCTTAGAGATGTCTCTCTTTTATGTAGGCATGGCAGTGATCAACGAGTGTTCCGCTTGGAGTTCGTCTCAAACCAAGAATTCACTGAAAGTGAATTCATGAAGTGGAAAGAAGCAGTAAGTGATGAAAGACTGCCCAGCAGTTGTATGTGAACAGTGATCTCTTTCCTAAGTCCCTTACTGACAGCCTTTCTGTCCATTTGGTTCAGATGTCCGCAGCCGGCATGCAGTTGCCCACTATTGATGAAATCAATAAAAAGGAGTTGTCTATTAAAGAAGCTCTTAATTATAAATTCAATGATCAAGACATTGAAGAGGTAAAAAAACTTGTTTCCCAGAGCCCAGAGGTTCACCACCATCCCCCCGTTAGAGGAGATTATGGTTTTCTTTTCATTCCCCATGTCTTGAGACTTAGCAAAAATGTGAAACTAGAATATACTAATATCATTTATGGTTCATCAAGCTTTTCCCTGTACATTCTCATTTTCAGCTGATACTATAGATTAAGTGCAATCAGAGTTTAAGGATGTGTATTCTCCTAGGCCTGATACTTCAACCGCTTTTTTTCTCTAAAACGTTTTTGTAAAATTCTTCGATTTCTGTTCTCTTGGACAATGGCTAGCCTTAGATTACCAGGTCCTTGGGCTGCTGCTGTTTATTGGTGCATGCTTCTTCAGACTGTCCAGAAGAATCTCTGTGACCCTGGAAGCAGGGTAGTACCCCTCGGAAGGAACTCCCTCGCTCTCTCTGGGGCAAGACAGTGCTAGAGGAAGAGCAGTTCCTTTTCAACTAGCTGCTTGCCTCCAAAAAGGCCTCACCTTAGTCTGTGTACAAAAATAGTTTGGGGGAATACCTCACTTCTGGCATCTCCTCTCTGGTACAGATTGTAAAAGAGAAGGAAAGGTTCAGAAAAGCTCCGCCAAACTATGCTATGAAGAAGACTCAGCTGCTGAAGGAAAAGGTAAGGACCCGTGCTCTAGAGAGAGACCAACTTGTCCATCCCCTGCCAAGTTAGTGGTGGCAGGATGGGGAGGAAATTCTGGGTTCAATTATAGGAAATGCAAGTTATGCTGTTTTAAAATAGTTATTTGCAAGCAAAGAGATGAGACAGAAAGTGCATCTGTGCCAGTGCTTCTCGTTACTGCAAGCAAACTCCAAATGTATGCGCTACTTTGTGCATCCAGCTTTACGTGGGTGCTGGGAAATTGAACCTGGGTCTTTACAGTCTTTACAGGCAATCTAACCTCTGAGCCATCTCTCTAGCCCAACACGAGGTATTCTTGACACCTAGGTGGTATTCCTCGACAATGTTTCTGTAAATTCAGTTGATCTTATTTATTACATTTTTCTTTTCAGTCACTTTTGTTTCATGTATAATAAAACGCTATTGAGTACCCCTGTGTCAGATTGTTTCCCATTCTTCACATAGACTGGGATGACCCATCATAGTTTAGGCATGAGGGCTAGAGAGAGGGCTCAGCGGTTAAGGCACTTATCTGCAAAGCCTACAGACCTGAGTTCGATTCCCCAGTAGCCAAGTAATGCCAGATGCACAAAATGACACATGTATCTGGAGTTCATTTGCAGCAACTGGAGGCCTTGTAGTATCCATTCATATTCTTTCTCCTCGCTCTCTCTTTCTCTCCTTGGAAATAAATAAATGTTAAAATATGTTAGGCATGATGGCCCACACCTTTAATCTCAGCACTCAGGAAGCTTATATAGGAGGATCACTGCGAGTTTGAGGATTGCCTGGGACTTCAGAGAGAGTTCCAGGTCAGCCTAAGCTAGGCTAGAGTGAGACCCTACCTTGAAAAACAAAAAAATTAAATCACATCTTGTCTTTGTAAAGTACTTGTTCATTATTCATATCCCTTGCTTGTTATATGAGTTACCTTGCCTGTGCTGCATGAGATACTTGATAGAGAGCCAGTGATAGCCAACAGCTCACATGTCTCTGTGTTCAGGCCATGGCTGAGGACATGGGAGATCAGGACAAAGCCAAGCAAATCCAAGACCAGCTGAATGAACTAGAGGAGCGGGCAGAGGCCCTGGATCGCCAGCGAACCAAAAACATATCTGCTATAAGGTATATTACTGAGCCTACCATTGGCCAGAATCATCAGGCCAGCCTGTGACATTCTACACAGACTCCACAGATCTATGTGGCTGGGGCTTCACAGCTCACTGACTCATCTTTCTACTCACCTTTTAGTTACATCAACCAGCGGAATCGGGAGTGGAACATCGTGGAGTCTGAGAAGGCTCTGGTGGTAAGACAACCTTATCTGGATCACAAAAAATTCTAATAAAATAATATGAAGCTGGGCACAATGGTACATACTTTGGAAGGTGGAGACAGGAGGATCAGGAATTCAAGGCCAGGCTCAGTTACATTGCAAGTTTGAAGCCAGCCTGACTACGTGAAATCATGTCTCAAAAAATAAAATCAGCCGGGCGTAGTGGCGCAGGCCTTTAATCCCAGCACTCGGGAGGCAGAGGTAGGAGGATCGCTGTGTATTCAAGGCCAGCCTGAGACTATAGAGTGAATTCCATGTCAGCCTGGGCTAGAGTGAGACCCTACCTCGAAAAACCAAAAAAATAAAAATAAAATCAGGGGACTAGGGAAGTGACTCAGTGGTTAAAGGCACTTGCTTGCAAAGCCTGCCAGCCCAAGTTCAATTCCCCAGTACCCACAAAATGCCAGACCCAAAAAGTGACACATACGTCTGTCTGTCTGGTATTTGTTTGCAACAGCAAGAGACCCTGACATGCCCCTAAGCACACAAACAAATGAATAAATAAATTGATCGATTGCTTAATTAAATTAGGGCTGAGGAGATAACTCAGTAGAGTGCTTGCTATGCAAACATGAAAATCTGAGTTTGATCCCTAGAACCCATGTGAAAAACCCAGGCCCAGGCTGGGGAAATGACTCAATGAAGTGCTTCCTATACAACTGAGTACCTGAGTTCAGAACCCCAGACCCCATGTTAAAATCTGTAATCCCAGTGTACCTAAAGTGAGAAGGAAGGCAAGATGGGGGGAGAATTTCCTAGAGTCCTTGCCTCAAAATGAGGTAGAAGGCAAGGACCATCCTGAAAGTTGTTTTCTGACCTACACACACATGATCTAGCACACATATACATGCCTGCAACCAAACACATGAACACTCACACACTAAATAATTAAATTTGTAAAACATGCCAGGTGTGATGGTGCACCCCTTTAATCCCAGCACTCGGAAGACTGAAGTATGGAGCTACAGAGTGAGGTCCAGGTCAGCCCAAGTTAGATTGAGACCCTACCTAGATAAAAACAAAACCAAGCAGAAAGCCAGGCTCAGTGGCCAGTGCTTGAAATCCAGTGCTGTGGAGGAGAAGACAAGTAGATCCCTGGACCAGCAAGTGAGTCTAGTCTAGCCTCCTCGGCAAGTGCCAGACACAATGAGAGATCCAGTCTCTTTAGGATGGCGCCTAAAAGAGTGAAATCCAAGACTGTCCTCTGACCTTTACACGTGTGCACACAAATAAATAAAATGAGAACCCCAACCTAATAATAAAAATAAGTAAATAAATATATAAATAAAATGATATTAAATATTTCCTACATGTTAAGCTTAAATTTTAAACTATTAAAATAGGGCCTGGAGGTGTGGCTCAGTAGAGGGCTTGCAAAGCATGCACAAAGCCCTGGGTTCAGTCCTCAGCACCACATGAAACTGGGAGTGTTGGTACACACCTGTAATCCAAGCACTTGGAAGAAGGATCTGAAGTTCAAGGTCATCATTGTCTACATAGTGAGTTGGGGGGGGCTAGCCTGGGCTACATGAGTTCCTATAGTCAAAAGAATTACTCATCTAACATGCACACTTAGCATACACGCAGTCTCTGCCACACATATACACCCATTTCATTTATTATTTAGAATAAAAAGCAGCAGTCTGCCTGTCTTCCCTTATGTTCATTTCTGGGTTTTGGTTGTGGTCTGTTTTGCAGGGCTGGGGCGCACACCCTAAGCCTCTGCCCTTGTGTTCCTGAAGAGTTCTAGTCTCGCAGAGATGTTATTTATATGTAAGCTTAGGACAAGCGAGAGGAGAGGAAAGGAGGTCTGATGTACGCATCTTTCTGCTTTAGGCTGAAAGTCACAACATGAAGAACCAGCAGATGGATCCCTTCACCAGGCGCCAGTGCAAGCCTACCATCGTTTCCAATGTGAGTGCCTGAAGAGGGCGTTCGGAGTTGGACCCAGATTCTAGGACATAAAAGGAATCCCATTAGGAAGTGAATAAAGAAGTTGAAATATTTCCATCTGGGATTTGCCTGCTCAAGCTCTTGGGTCTGGGCACTTGCCTTTTTCTCTTGCCATAGTAGTGAAAGCCTGGCATGGGCTTGAGGAAACCTAGAGACCGGCCTCTGTACCAGGGTGGGTTCAGTGCAGCAGACTTGAGCACAAGTTGAGGAGCCTTTGTCCAGAATGAAACCTAAAGAGTTTCAGAGTTTGCGTCTAATTTTAGAATACTTGCAAATATATCTTGGGGGTGAGGCCCAAGTCTACACACGAGACACATCCATTTTAGATATACTTAAATATACACTCACCTGAAGGTAATTTTTAATCATGTTTTTAGTGTGTCTTTGCGAGACACCAGGTTGTATTTGGATTTTCATTCTACCCTGTGGTGGCACATGCACGGGCTTGGCTTTGAAGTTTTTCTGTTGCTTTGAGGAAACTTCCGCAGAGCTGCTAATGGATCTACTGTGGTGTTTATGTTAGTGCTAGTAAATTGGGGAAAATCTGCAGTGGAACCCTGTGAATATTGAACATTCTCTCAGATAATTTTGTTTTTTCTCCTAGTCCAGAGACCCAGCTGTTCAGGCTGCCATCTTGGCCCAGCTAAACGCGAAATACGGCTCTGGGGTATTACCAGATGCGCCAAAGGAAATGAACAAGGCAAGTACAGTGCCACCCTCTGGCCGTGGCACTGAGCTGCTGGCTGGGCCCTGAGTAGGCCTCCTGACCTGCTTTGGAACTGACGTTTCTACAGGGAGCAACATGGAGTTCTACTTGCCAGACCTTTCTCCATTATTTACAGATACCATGACTGTTCTTCATGGTACCAGGTTTTTGTTTTTGTTTTTGAGGCTGGCCTCCGACTCCCAACAAACCTACATTAGCCTCCCAAGTGCTGGGATTGTAGGTGTGAGCCACCACCATGGCCCCCTTGGTACTGAATTTTGATGAGAGAACCTAAACTCTCAACCCAACAGCACTCTTAATTATACTTCAGCTGTGTGCCTTCTCTGCTGTGTAGTACGTTTTCTCATATAAGCCAGATTGGGTGGCTAACATCTTTAGGAGGATTTCTGTGAGCTCAAGACCAGCCTGGGCTTCAGAGTAAGTTCCAGATCAGCCTGGGATAGTGAGATGGCTCAGCAGTTAAAGGCACTTACTTGCAAAGCTTGAGAGCCCAGGAAGGCTTCAGGAGAGCAGGCTCTTTGTTCTTCCCTGAGAGAAGGAATCCAAAATAGGCCTTAGGGCCGAGGATGTAGCTCTGCGGCAGAGTGCTTGCCTAGCATGCTCAAGGTCCTGGTTCCCTACTGCCTGGGCTGGAGTGAGACCCTACCTTGAAAAACAACAAAAAATATTTTGTTTTTTAAGGAAAGGGGGTTTAATAGGAAAATCTAATGGCTTTAAGCAAGAGCTCTGATCATTAGTTACTGCTACTGCTTGAAATCGGTGTGCATTTATGTTCTTAGAGTTCTTTTCCTTTTCTCGTTGCAGGGTCAGGGAAAGGATAAAGATGTGAATTCTAAGTCGGCCAGTGACCTCTCAGAAGACTTGTTCAAAGTACATGATTTTGATGTGAAGATTGACTTACAGGTCCCCAGCTCAGGTATGTGAAGCCTCAAGAGGGTAACTGAAAACCATATGGAGTCGTGACGCGCTCAGCTTGGAGGCCTGACCATAGGAAAGAAAGGGGTGCCCACTTACCAGTGTTCATAGAGGCCAAGGTCAGACAGGCCACAGGCATGTCTTAAGAGAGAGTGGAAGCCAGCGTGGTAGTACACATCTTTAATCCCAGCACTCGGAAGGCAGAGGTAGGAGGATCACCATGAGTTCGAGGCCACCCTAAGACTACATAGTGAATTCCAGGCCAGCCTGGGCTAGAGTGAGACCCTACCTCGGAGGGGGGGTGAGGAAGAGGGCTGGAGAGATGGCTCAGCAGTTAAGGTGCCTGCCAGCAAAGCCTAGGACCCAGGTTCAATTCCCAGTACCCACATAAAGCCAGATGCACAAAGCAGTGCATGTTTGCTGTGTCTAGAGGCCCTGGCACACCCATTCTCTCTCTCTCCTTGCAAATAAAAAAAAAATCTTTAAAAAAAAAGAGGGGGGTGGGCTGGAGAGATGGCTCAGTGGTTAAGGCACTTGCTTCCAGTGCCTAAGGCCCCAGGTTCAATTCCCCAGGACCCACATAAGCCAGACCCACAAGGTAGTGGCCCTGGTGTGTGCGCTCTCTCTCTCTCTCTCTCTCTCTCTCTCTCTCTCTCTCTCTCTGCTTGAAAATGAATAAATAAAATATTTTTTAAAAAAGGGGGGCTGGAGAGATGGCTCAGAGGTTAAGGCACTTGCCTCCAGTGCCTAAGGTCCCCAGTTCAATTCCCCAGGACCCACATAGGCCTTGGTGCTTTCTCTCTCTCTATCTATCTCTTCTGTATCTCTCTGCTTGAAAATGAATAAATAAAATATTTTTTAAAAAAGGGGGGGGCTGGCTACAGTCAGTAAGGGTGCCTAAAGGAGCAAAACTCAAGACTAAAAATAGGACTTTGTATCTTTAATTTGCTGATGCTCTCTTTTCCCCACAGAGTCAAAAGCTTTGGCTATCACCTCTAAGGCCCCGCCAGCCAAGGATGGCGCACCAAGGAGATCTCTGAACTTGGAAGACTACAAAAAACGACGGGGACTTATTTGAGCACACTGATCCTGCTGCTTCTGACTCTGCATGCCCACCAGTGTCCCACCTTCCCTCTTTTCCTTTAATTTGCCCTCTCTGGGCTGGAGCAGCAGTGGACTGGGAAGAGACTCAACTGCCAGTCATCTGTAATATAAACCATTTGCTGTATAGAACTTTGTCTGCACCATTTCCCAGCAACCCCTAGGGTCCACCCAGGGTGGATCTGGGTTGTTACTGGGGTTTTCCATGTCTTCAGATTTGTGTTTGACTTTTTTTTAACCAGCACAGTTTGGCCACTCTGCACGCATTCAGTATTACCATGGAGCTGGGGTTCTTGCGGAGCCCCTGGTGGCCATAGTGGCAGCCTTGGGCAGTGTCCTCTTCAGACTGCCTCAGGTCAACCATTGAACATTTGGCACCTACCTAACCCTTGCAGAGTGAGCGGGGACTTGCAATCCTCTGTCCTCTCTCCTCATCATCTTCCCATCTCTGTGGAAGAGAGGTTTTCAAAAACCAGTTTAGTTTCCAAAAAGTGTACATTTCTGGGGAGGGAGGGGGTCTAACTTGAGAGAGAGAGAGAGAGAGAGTGTGTGTGTGTGTGTGTGTATGTAAGTAAGTGTGGATTTTTTATCATTTTTTAAATGCAGTACTCTTTGTATCAGTCTGTCATGGGTCTATAGCTGTTTCAGATTTTTTTCAGCTGTACTTGAGCATCTGAAACTGCAAAGAAAGAAACTCATTAAATGTGATTCTTCCTACTAAACAGGCCTGACTGCTGTAGCTGTGTGACTTCCCTTTCCCCTTCTTCCCCCTCACTGCTTCACCCCAGAGAAAATGCCAGGTTAGCTCCCTTGCCCTGCAGGCTGTGTCCTGGCAGGTGGGTGGGAAGCCCCAGGCAGGTCCCAGGTAGGGCAGCCCAAGTGTCTGGCTCCTGCTGTGGACAGAGCCCAAAGCTTCCCGGCTGAATGTGGAGTGTGTCCTGCCCCCCACCGAGTTACCTGTTTCTTCCTAGGGACTATTTCGGTGTTTTGGCAAGAATAGCGTTTTAAGAAAAATTATTCAAGGTGATTGTGGAGAGTGAACACAAAAATGTGTAGGTTGCAAATGTTACCAGCACGTGCCCTTGTGTGTGCGCATGTGTGTGTGCATGTGCATATATATGTGTGTAAGCATATATATTGTTGTGCAGCTGGGGTGAAGCCAGCAAAGAGGTGTGTGTGTCGTTAGGAAATGTTTGGAAAGAGATAAGCTGACTGCTTGATAATCATTCTCAGGTGTAAAGCTCCGAGTGTAAATAAAAGTGGCATTTAACAAATCTTTTCAGAACAAAGTACAACTGACTATATACACCAAGAACTAAGCTAAGGAAAGGGCGGAGAGCCGCCGTCTCCATAAGATGAGCCATCGGGAAGCTCTGCTCTATACTTCTTCACTCTGCTTTTGTATAAGGAAGGGGATGATGGGAAATCACTGAATTAAGTTGTATTTAAACATTAAAAATTTAATAGCTCTGGTGGGTTGAATAAAGCCTCAGTTGCTTTAAATTAGTTTACATTTTTTTACTTTTAAAAAAGCAGCAACAGATGGTTTTTAAGTATTGTAACTTGTAAAATTGATAAAAGCGACTATAGCAGCTCTGGTGTAGCTGTGACAGTTTGGTTGGACTAAGGGGCGGTCATGTACTCATTACGATCATATATACTTGAAGAGTCCATTGACTGTGTGTAAATGTGGCTTCACAGACTGTTAAGCACCGCCTGCTCTGGACGCTGCTAGGGTCCTGGAGAGCCTCGAGACCTCTCCCATCATGTCAAACTTGGACATTTTTTTCCTTCTTGTTTTAAAAGACAAAATCATTGAATCCACATAATTTGCTGGAGTCATTCTGCTCCACCCTGTAGATCTGTATTTGGTATCATTTGGATTGGGAGAAGTGTCAGTTACATTATGACTGTAATAAAGTTTTTATAAAAACTGCATCACGGTGTAGCGCTTTGCCACTACCTCGTGAGCTGCAGCTGCTGAACCCTGCAGGGAGAAAAGCCAACCCAAGAAGACAAAGTTACCAGTCTGGTGATGGAGCTCAGCTGAGACAAGGCCTCTGAGCCCAGACGTTAGCTTAGTCCCAGCAGCTCCACTTCCTGGAGGTGGTTAAGAGCTTCAGTGGCCCCTCTACTTCCCCGGCAGTTTCACTATTGAAGGGCGCAGCACCCAAGACTATTTTACACATTTTTCAGCCCCAAGAAGCAAGAGACCCAGTGTCCATATGCCTAGTTCATGCTGTATATAGGTCTGTTGTCTGTATTCTAACAGGTGCAGGGAACGTTTCCTGCTCCTTCAAAAACCATGCTTTTGTTGATTTCTGTGAAGTCCTGACTTGTCACTCAAACTGTACAGATGTTTGTAAATAAACGGCATTTTAACAAGGGATCCAATTTAGTCCAAAGCTTGAATCCCAAGGGGCACCTCTTAGAACTGTCTACAGATCCTGGAGAGCTTCTCTTTTGTTCTTCCCCCCCCCCTCTTCTCCCAGCTCTGCAGCCCCAAAGTGAGTGTCCATCTTCAAGCAGTCTGGCTCTATGAAGGTGCCGTGGTAGTTGCCTCAGGGGGGCCTCCAGTTGTCCTGGGTGACTTCCTGTCTCCGTAAGAGAGAACAAGCTTTTAGCTGAAACAGGTAGGTGCCTAATGTGCTGCCTGCACCTAGTGAGAATGTGGTCTTGACCAACTTCACACAGCGTAGGCACAACTTATCTCTGCTTATAGAACTGCAGCGGGAGGCCAGGGACTTAAAATAACTGATTACCTTCTATTTTGCCCCACATGGGTGAGAGATCCCCACCCCACAGTGCCAAGGTTGTATCTGAAACCTCTTCCTGATGTGTTTTGTTGTTCTGGTTTTGGTTTTTTGAGGCAGGCTCTGGATGCAGCCCAGCCTGACCTGGAACGCACTATGTAGTCTCAAACTCACAGCAATCCTCCTGCCTCTGCTGAGATTAAAGGTGTGTGCCACCACAGCTGGCCTTCCGATGGGGTTTTAACTAGGCAACAAGAAGACTCCTACAAGAGATGGGAAGGTGAAGGATGACAGTGGCAGGAGCCAGGTGCAGGCCTGCCTCAGGTCTGAAAGGTGGGTGCCTGGGGTTTGGTCCACAGATGTGTCCAGGCGATCTTCCTCTGCCTGGCTGTCTAGCAGAGAATCTGGGCAGGCAGCCACTTGCCTAACTGGGAATCTCGGTGCATGTGGCGAGAAGTCAACTTCATCTACCCATCCTCCAGGAGGAGACTGTTCTTTGGGTGATCGTGGTGTCTGTGGCCCAGCATCTGGGAAGCCATTGGACTCAGCTCAGAATTTTTTCATTTCTCAGACCAAAGGTGGTCCCTGGGCTCCCTTGGAAGGAGCAGCAGCCCTAAGAGGGTTCACGCAACCTACCTTTTCTGTAAGACTGCCCAGGTCAGCCCCAGTGTCTGGGGTGGAATTTTATCAGCCTGGTATAGGTCTCAGCCACTTTCAGAAGCACATCTTAGAGCTCCCAGTCAAAGGCTTGAAGGGTGCAGAGCCCAGCTTCTCCTGGGATAAAGTTTGTGTGGTACACAGTCCACCCCCTCCCCAACAACACACGCACACAGGTAGGGTCTCACTCAAGCCCAGGCTGGCCTTCAATCCTCCAACTTCAGCCTCCCAAGTGCTGGGATTTTAAAGGTGTGCACCACCACTCCCGGCATTAGTCCATATTCTAAAAGGACGATCAGCTGGGCTGTAATCTCAGCACTACAGAGGTTTAAGAGGTGGAGGAGGTGTATATAGCTCAGTGGATAGAGTGCTTGTCTAGCTTACGTGCATGAGCCTTTATGGTAGTATAGGCCTGTAATCCAGCACTGGGATGTTGGAGGCAAGAAGAGCAGAAATTCAGTCATAGCCACATAATGAGTTTGAGGCCAGCCTAGGTTATGAGACCCTATCTCCCAACCCCACCAAAGCAAAAAAGAAAGAAAGAAATTTGAGGACCAGAAGATGTAGCTGAGCAGTAGGAAGCTTGCCTAGTATAGTGGTTTGATCCAGGTGTCCCCCATAAACACAGTGTTCTGAACACTCCAGCCCCAGCCGAAGGCAGTTTTGAAACTGAGCCTTGATGGAGTTGCGTTGTTGGGGGCGGGGTTATGGGCGTTAATCAGTCCGGTTTATCCCAACTCAATGCCTAGTTCACATTCCCAGGGTTCCAGTGAACTCCAAGTCACCTTGCGGATTACTCCTCCCATCAGGAGGTTTCTGCTTTGCTTTCCTAAAATAAGTCTTGTTTAAACTGCCTTTCTGCCATATTGATGCAAGATTTGGTGTGAACCCCAGTTTTTGTGTTATTATCCTATTTTAACATTGATAAAAATGGGTTCAAAAAGGATAAATTAAGAATTATTAAGTTTATAAGTTGCTCTCACTCTTGTTTGGAGAAATCTACTTTATTTTACAGATGGGAGAGAAAATAGAGAAACCAAGATAAGACAAGAAGTCAGCCGACTGACTACCCCCCATGAGATGCACCACCACATCTGCCAGGACCCAGGAGAAATCCTCTAACTGCTAGACTGACAACCAGCCCCAGGTGGATGGTGACAAACACGGTGATCAATCAAAACCTATCAAAACAAAAATTCAGAGGCTACAAAGGACTCAACACTAATCAGACTGCCAACTGGCCTGCCATGGCTCAGGGCCACAGAGTGGGTAGGACTATCCTGAATTACGGACTCTCCCACACTATCCCAGACCTCACAGTGAACACCATAACCTCACTGAGGGTCTCCAGGGTAATGGGAGCTGGAGTGAGGGGATAAATGAGAATAAACTCTTATAAGTAATAAAAATAATAATAAAAGAATTACTGAATTTAAGGAGAAATCATAATTTGTGAGGTTTGTTTCGGGGAAATTGAGATCTAGGAAAAGGCTGAGCAGTTTCACTCACGTGGAAGACAGGATCTCGGGAGGCAGAGGTAGGAGGATCAGTGTGAGTTCAAGGCCACCCTGAGACTACATAGTGAATTCCAGGTCAGCCTGGGCTAGAGGGAGAGACCCTTACCTCAAAGGGAAAAAAAAAAAAAAAAACTTTTTGAAGTAGGGTCAATTAAAAAAAGAAAATTGTCAATTTTGGGGGGTTTTTTTCTTGTTTTTTTTTTTCCAAGGTAAGGTCACTCTAACCCAGGCTGACCTAAAACTCACGCTGTCGTCCCAGGCTGGCCTCGAACTCACAGTGCTAGGACTAAAGGCCTGAGTCTCAGACAACAAACTTGAGTCACTGGCTTGAGAGAGGCTCCATTGTGCTCAAATCGGTAACAGAACCCCGACACAAAAAGATGGTCAAAAAGGTATGGTGTCAACGTTAACTACAGCATGTTTGCCTCTGCTCCCCAAGGAGTTCAAGAAATGCACGAGAAGCCCCTGAGCCCTCCCTGAAGGAGAGAGAGAGGCTGCCAAGGAAGGCTGTCCCCCCTGAAGGATGGGGCCTGGTGGAGTGGGCAGCTGAGCAGGTAAGGAGAGAGAAGCTGCAGAACGGCCTGGGGACGAGTTCTGCACAAGCAGATCATGGCCCAGGGGTGGGCTCCCCGAGCGGGCACAGGAAATTACACCTCCAGCTTCAAGTGTGACTCACACGCAACGGTCCAAAGGCCATGTTCCTTTTCTCCCTCTAGTCTTCCGTGTGCACCCCCAGGAGGGATTCTGAGTCTACCTCTTCACCGGTGTCTGAAATTCAGGCCACAAAAATAAAGAAGCCCAACAACGTTCATAAGGAATAAAAATCCTGGCGGGATGGCTCAGCGGTTAAGGTGCTTGCCTGCAGAGCCTAATGACCCTGGTTTGATTCCCTAGTGCCCATGTAAAGCCAGATGCACAGAATGGTGCATGAATATGGAGTTCCTTTTCGGTGGCTAGAGGGACCCTAGTGCTCTCTCTCTCTCTCT
>PVHP010025711.1:0-25300 GCA_004024765.1 Zapus hudsonius | reverse complement strand
GCTTCTAATTGTTTATCTATAAACTAGATATTTTTTAGATGCACATATTGACCTGCCTTGTAAGTAGCACCACCTGACTAATTGGCACTGCAGAAGATCTCATATATATTTTGTAAATATGTAAAATACAAATAAACAGAAACATTCCTGCAAAGCTATGAACTTCTTTCCCACCCTTCCCCAAATACCTCTTCCTAGTTTTCCTTATGGTCTAAATGACTCTTTGTCAAGTACTTATGCCTTGGAATATGGGACTGCTTCAGCTAGTGATTCAATACACAGTCTACAACCAAAATATCTTCTTTTCACTATCTACTCTTAAAATATATCCAGACTCCTGCTTTTCACAGCTCTCATCTGTGTGATGTTCATGAGTCACCAGCCTTTCTGTGATGGCAGCAAGACAGTAGCTTCCTTGGCAGTTGCTCTAGCCTCCTGACTCACTGCCTCCTATTTGGTCCCTTTATCCTGTGATTTTGAAAAAACTGAGTCATTTTTTCTCCCAAATATCTGACATCACTTTTATCATCTCAGAGTCATCCATCTCCTCTCATGACCTGGCTTCCTTCCTTCTCCTTCAATCCTGTCAATCAGCTCCTGCACACGATGGCATCCTAACTAGTCCTCAACTCAGCCTGGAGCTTGTAGGCCTCTTGTCTTGATTCTCTGTGACTTCAAGGCACACCTTGATCACCTCACTCTTCTGTTGAATTAAATATCACTTTCTTAAAGCGGTTTTAGCCCACCCCTCAATGGTAAAATGTAACTCTATAACCCTTTGATCTTCTTGATTCCTCTCCTTCCCTATTGTTAGCTTGAAACTAAGTATCACTGCTTCATATTCTGTTCATTCTTGTTTGCTTATATTATGCATTTTTTTCACTTAAATGCACACTCCATAAAACACTTGAATTTTTATTTTTACTTCATTTCTACTCTATCCTCAATGCATCTTAGAATGAATGCATAAGTATTTTAGGATATTAATGCAAAATAATTCATCTTTAATACAATGTTAAACGAGGAGCCAGTCATTACTTATTTTATCAGAAAATATACTAACAGCAAACAAATTTGTTACTCAAATAGAATTCTTTTTTTTAATTGATATTTTTATTGTCCAAAATGAGATACATTGTATTAGTAAACATGACATTGGTATCCCTGATTCCCACCTCCCTGACCTCAATCCACTGGCTATCTCCTCGGTGGGCACACTGGATCTTTCCATGGGGTAGGAGATTCTGGATAGCACAAGAGGCAGCCTGGTTTCTCCCCTTAAACCTTCACATTTTTCTGTAGGAGAAATGCACATAAGGCTTCATTGCATGGAGTTGGCACTATATATTCTTAAATTCTACTCTGGCTCTTTAACATTTGACCATTTACTTCATTTTCCAAGCCTTGCCTTCATTGCAAAAGATACAGAAATTTCTTTATAACTAGCATTAAAACTAAATAGAGCAAATCATATGACTGTGATCATTATTTATTACCTAATTTTCTTAAAACTTCATTCTTGGTATTAATACTATATAATTATAATGCCTTCATAGCAGGGTCTATAACAGCTAAATCGAAAGAAGAATGTGATTGCTTTCAGAGGAAAACTCTCATGGCACAAGGGAAATTCAAACCAAGCCTTCAGGGTGGCCCAGCACTACTCGTTTGAATCATCTCTCTCCATTGCTTACCAAAAAAAAAAAAAAAAAAAAAAAAGTTAGACTTACTATTTCTCTATCTCTTTTGTTATTCCTCCTCACTTTCCTTGGTGGGTTCTTCTAATTTCCATACCCTCTGAAATAATATATCAAAGGCTCCATTCATCCTTTTAAATCTGTCTATCCATACTAGTGTTTCATATACATTCTTTTTTATTTAGTCTTAGATGTCCATTTTGTGCTATTAGCTTCCAAATATGTATCTATAAATGAGCTATTTCAATTTCAAAAATTGGATATTCTTTAGTAGTTTACTGTTCTTAAATTATTTTTAAATGTGGCTCCCTCTAATGCAGATATCCATAGTCTCAGAATTTAATTTGTTTGAATGTTTAAGAACTGTTTAATTACTATGGGGAATGAAAAATTTCAATGGACAATATTTATTCATATAAAATTGGCCTCACACCACTGAGTAGCATGGTTCTTGGGTTTATTAAATGTCCCTACTTTATACTAAAGCTACAAAGAAACCTTCAATTAAGTAGAAAGTATACATTTATCAATTTATTAATCATAGATATCTGGAAAGAGAAAAGGACTTTTCTATATATTTGACGTATTAGATCAAATTATATTTGGTGTATTAGGGAAGAGCAATATATTTTCAGCTTTAAAGTTTCTTTTAATATTATTAATACATAAAACTAGACAAATTAAAAAAATACAATGAAATCTGATATTAACTTGGAAATTTGATGTTCTCCTTGAAGCTTCAAAATCTCTTTTCTCCTTAATTTGATTTCATTAGTAAATCCTTGCCCATATAGTCATTATTGACACAGAATCAAAAATTATGAAGAAATTTTTGACTAATTATTTTCTCTAGGACATTTGAATTTCAACTTCCTGTGGCTTTTGATGAATGATATGTCTAACTCAGTAAATTATGTCATCATCTCAGTTCAAAGAAAAATAGCATTAAGGAAACTATTCTTGCAAACTTTTGTGGAAACCACCACACAGGGCAGGCAGCAAAGTAGAAAAGCAGTCAATTCTTTCTTTATGGCTTGTTTATCCTTCACATCCTAAGGCATGTTGCAAAATCTATTAATAAGATAAAAATTATAAAAGTGACAAAATTATTTTTGAAGTAATCTGAATATCACGATAATACAAGCAGATTAAAAGTACTCATTATTAATATAAATCATAGTAACATTAGTATTTTAAATTAATACAAATTTTCTTACTTTTGGAAAGTAAATTGAAAGAAAATTTCTTTATCTGAACATAATATTTAATGTATCTCAGGCTACATTCCTCTTTTAGCCTATCTTCAGTACGTTTCTTAATATTTGGAATTTCCGTGAGGATTAGGTATGGGAGAGCTTTGGATTATCTTCAGGGTGAATTCCTGCATGGCTAACAACTCATGTTTCTAATTAACGATATATCTATGGACTTTGCAACTCAATCACAAATAGGATTGTGATGGTGGGTCATAGGTGGCCTTATTCATGTATCTGTTGGCTGAAACTGTGACCATAGACTCACCTTGATCCATAGACTATTATTAATAAAGCCATACCTGAAGGAGCTCTCTCTAAGCTAGATGACTTATAGTGACTCTGACCAAAGCTAATTTTCCTCCAACAACTTGGCTTGGATTGTTTTTAAAAAACAATCAACTCAAACATCATTAAAGCAAATCATGTCTTTTGGACTTGAAAGAATGAAAGAGGCACCTAACTGAATATACTGAGGGTCTCTTTCGGGTGCTACTTTGTCTCGGGAATTCATTTTTGTTGCCTTCTTCCACAATGGTATTGAGTTGTGTTCTGTCTCTATTGTGCTGTACATATTAGTTGGGTAGAGTGTGTGGCTCTGAAGCTGGATTTTATAGGTTTTGCAACAGTTCACTGTTCCTTACTCTGGCCCTTCTACTCACTTGCTGAGCATCTGGTCAGTGTTAAGCCACATCTGTGAACTCAATAGGAAACAAATTACTATCCCTTACCCTGTTTAGTTCTTAGCAAACAAAACAAGTATTTGGTCCAGGTTCAAAGATAATAAATTAAGGAAATACTATTTTATGCCCAGGAGGAAAATTAGCAGGTTTATAATGGCATATCCATTGTGCCAACATTTATTTCAGGCCAACATCTCAAAAGAAAACATTAACGACTGCAAATGTAAGGGACAAAAGACAAATCAGGCCATTCAAAAAACACTTAGTGAAACCTGGTTGAAAGGGACTAAGCAGTTTCACAAGCAGCAAAGGGAACGAGGAAATGGTTCAGAGAAGTTCAGGAGAAACTACACATGGAAATGGAAATCCATATACACAGTAACCATGGAACAAAAGTTTGAGCAACCTGCTGGAGCCTAATGCATATTATCACATTCTTGTAACATCTCTCCAAAATAGACATGTTTATCTCATATTACAGCTCAGAAATCTGGGTGCAGACACTCATGAGATCACAGAAAAATCGCCATTCTTAAGAACTAAAAAGATGATAAAGAGAAGCAAAATGAGGAAGAATAGCACTTTCTGGGTAATGGTGGCAGTCTCATGGATAAGACCTCTTGGGAGGGCCCCATGGCATCATAGTTGAAGGGAGGGACCTGTGAGCAGGAGGACAGAGGAGGTTCTAGGGTCAGATCCACCTTTGTGTGTGTGTGTGTGTGTGTGTGTGTGTGTGTGTGTGTGTGTGTGTGTGTGTGTGCATTTTATAGTAGCAGTAGAGTGATGTGGTGTGTGCACATGTGTACACATAAAGGCTACGGAATGTAAGATGCCCCTTCTGTTGCTTTGTGAGTTGTTTCCTGGACACTGGGTCTCTTCACTAAATCTGGAGCTTTGGTGGCTTCAAAGTCCCCAGTGATTCTACAGTCTCTGCTCTCCCAGGAAGGAGGTGGCAGATGTATGTGTCCATGTCCAGCTATTTATATGGGACCTGGGAATGGATTTGAGTCATCTCAGACCCCATAGGACCAGCTAGCACTCTTTTTATTATATTTATTGTTTAATTTATTTCCAAGGAGAGACAGAGAGAGACAAAGTGAGAGGGAGAGACAGAGAGGAAAAGGGAAAGAGAGAGAAGAACAGGAAAAAAAAAACTGAGAAAATAGGCACATCAGTGTTACTAGCAGCTGCAAAAGAACTCTACAGCCAAGTGCCTTGGGTCAATTTGTGCATCTGGCTTTACTAAGATACTGGGGAATTGAACCTGGGTTGTTAGACTTTGCAGGCAAGCACCTTAAATTCTAAGCCATCTCTCCAGCCTCAAGAAGAACTCTTAACCACTAAGTCATCTCTCCAGACCCTAGATTCACCATTTTATAATTCTCTCAAAGAATTTAACTTGGGGGTCTAACAAAATCTATATTAATCTCTTCTGTATAAAAAACATTGTAATGGTTGTTTTTTGTCAACTTTACCCATTTAGTAATCCTCAGTAATCTTTTTAAAAATGTTTTTATTGGCTTAAAATTATATATATTAACACAACAATATGCTCAGTATCATAGGTTATAAGATAAAGCCATTGAATCCATGATGACATTCCATTTTCTGCATTAGTTATTCTCCCCCCCATGACTCTTACATTCTTTCCATCCCCATTTCCTCAAATTTTCCTGAGTCATAGTGGTTGAATTTAAATTTTGCATAGTTATTAGGTTTTTAAGATTCTCTAAGTTTGTGTTTTGGACAATTTTGGGCACCCTTGTTGCCTCTCTCCATTGTCCTTCCCTAGGTTATCTGCCTTGCTGTAATCTTGAGTGGGTCTCTGAGGTTGTTTACAGGAAGGATTAAATAAAGGAGGAAGTCCCTTCTCCAGAGTGAGCCCTTCCCCCAGAGCAGGCAGACCTCTTAGTATGAGGTGGGATGTAAGGCAGCTCAAAGGGAAGAAAATCTCTCTCTTCTTTCCTCCTGCCTGCTGCTCATGCTTATTTGGACTTGGATGTGTATCTGTCCTGCTCAGTTGTCCTTCTTCAGCATTGGAATCAAGTTTCCTCAACCTCTCAGCTTAGACTAAAGACCAGGGGTTCTCCAGAAAGCCTTTAGGCCTTTGGTGCTGTATTGCAACTGCTGAGGTATCCAGCCACATGGACCGAGTGACTACAGGTTCCTTGACTCTAGGGCCTGCTGTGAGCTAATCCAATAAATCCCCTTTTTGCTACAATTCATTCATTTGGTTCTGTTCTGCTAGAGAACCCTGACTAATACAGAATTTGGTACCAGGAGTGGGATGATATTGCTGCAATGAACCTGAGAATGTGGATTTTGGTCTTTTGGAACTTGTGTGTTGGAGGAATAGACAAGCATTTGATACTTGCAGCCTAGGACACCTTGCAGAGTGGAAAACCAAGTTTTATGGGTTACTCTGGTGAGAATTTAAAAATACTAAGTGCTGAGAGAATTACATTTGGAGGCTTGGCTTATGAACTTTCTAAGGGGAAGGAGAGGCTACCAGGAACTTTATTGGAATAAGGGCTGGGTGAGTTCTACTACCCATGCCCATAGAGTTCGATCAAGGTTGAATTTAAATAATGGACTGATGTGCTTGGCTCACGATATAGAACTGTAATTTTAAGATTTAATGCTTACTCACACTGAGACTGTTTGCTAAAGGTGCTACTGGTAAAGAGATATTAGGGCACAGGATGTAAGGAAGCTTGAGGGAAAGAAAATTTCTCTCCCTTCTTCTTGACTGACTGCCGGTGCTTGTCGGGGCTTGGACATGCATCCATCCTGTTCAGCTATCCTTTATCATCTTTGGAACCAATGTTTCCTCAGCTTTCCAGCCTAGAATGAAAGACCAGCAGCTCTCCAAAAAGCCTTCAGGCTTTCTCAGGGATGGATTGGGATGGCTGAGGCATCCAGCCATGCGGAGTGAGCAGCTACCAGATCCTTGACTCCAGGGCCAACAGACTGCTATGGTGGGATTTCAGTGAGCTAATCTAATAACCTCCCTCCCCCCTTTTTTTTTACTATAATCCATTCTATCCGTTCTATTCCTCTAGAGAACCCTCAGTAATTATAAATATCTAGTGGCCTAATCATCTCCCAAATTTTAAGGTTCCACTACCATTCGCATTACCACACTGAGGAAAATGTATCCAACACATTACCATTTGGTGGACACCTTTAAACTATGTCAAAACTATATTAGAAATAAGCTGACAGAAGAAGATATTAGGTGATTTGAAGTGTTCAAAGATTGTCTTGTTATGCCAAATATACATATTTATAATTTACCTACACGATTGATTGGCCGTTTATTGGGGTTTATGAGTAAAAAAGTAGGGCATCTTTTGTTTATAGCTGTCAACCTTGTATGTCATTATTGATTTCCAATATTTGTATTACCAATTAATAAAAAAATAAATTTTTAATTTTTATTATGCTTATAGATGCATCTATTTTGCTTTTATTGTTAACCATTTGGGCTTCATGATTTGGACTTGCCTTTAAGACAAATTGTTGGTCTTTTGGAACTTTGCATTGTTGTTCATGCTTGATAAACAATCAGCATTGCCTTGATTAAATAGTCTTACCTCCACTGTTAACATTCACTTTTAGAAGTGGTATTACTAGAACTCTAATTAATATTAGCTTTGTCTGATGTTAATATAGTCCAAAAGAATTTTTTTGTATTTATTCTCAGTTACTTGTTTCTATTTTCCATCATTTTTCTTTTGATTGATGAAGTTCTTAAGTTTAAGGTATCTTTTGTACATAACATAGAGCTGTTTTTTGTTTTTATGTACTTAAAATATAGTTTTAAAAATTGGACCTTTTGTGATGGAGAGATTTCTCAGTGGTTAAAAGTACTTGGTCTCAAAGCCTGATGGCCTGGGTTCAACTCCCCAGTACCCACTTAAAGCCAGATGCAAAAAGTGGTACATGTATCTGAAGTTCTTTTGCAGTGGCAGGAGGTCCTGGTGAACCCATTCTCTCTTTCTCTCCCCTTGCAAATAAATAATCAAAATATTTTTAAATGGACATTTCATCCATTTATATACCATGTATCTGTTGTTATTTTGTCTTTCATAGCAAAAATTTTCTATTCATTACAATTTTTCTTATCTATGTTCCTTTGCTTTTTTCAAAATGAAGTCATTTTCAGTTTATGATATCATATCATGTATAACATTGTAACTATACCTCTAATTTTATACTTGTTCTTTGTTATAGAGAACCTTATATGATCTGAATCTACATATAAATCAATTTTATTTGACATTATTTGGGAATACAGCAATTGTACTTATCATAAACTTTCAATATTAATATTATTGCCATGTATTTTATGTAATAAATGATAAGATACCTATTTGTTGTTATTATTTTTACTTAAACTCTGAGCTGAATATCGAGTATTTTGTTAATAGAAACAAAAAACATTTGGCTAGACTTTTGTCTCATAAATATTTTGATGTCATTAATGGCACTGTCAATTTTCACCTATACAATTGAATTTTTATTTGGTACTTATCATTGAACTTAAATCTCTTCTGAATTTCTGGTGTAGATAATAAATATTAAATTATCCATTTCATATATATATTATAATTCTAATTTATTTTTCTATGATTTCTAGCATCATTTTTTTTCCAGAACTGATTTCCCTATGTATTATGTGCCTCTCTGTATGTTACATTTTTCTTTTAACAGTTCAATGTTGTGCAGAGGTTTTTAGGAATATATGCATACACACATTCATCTTGTTCTGCATTTGAGCATCATAGATTAATGGTTTCTCTGACTAGTTTAGAAGCTTTGCCTAACGCTGATGTGAGGTTGAATTGGTGCTTTTAAAATGTTGAATTCAACTGTCTCAAGAACCTAGTTGTGTAGACATATTTAGGCATCACAAGCATATGCTCTCAGAGCTAGAGTGCATGACTGGAATTTCTTTCCATTAAGATTCAACAAATTACTAAAATGACATTGGGGAACACAAACCAACCCATGCGATATTGAGTGATTACAGTAATGGAAGTAGAAAGTATTTTTGATGGCAGAAAAGCAAAGGGAAATAAGCAATTTGCTTTCAAATATAGTAAGTAGAAAATATTATTTTAGAGTACATCTTGACATAAATCAACCTTGAAAGATTTAATAGTGGACTATTTTGATGATGTGGGAGAAGGGTCTAGTAAGAGGATGGTCAGCTATTACAGTTTTAAAAATCCTTGTACAATATTCAATAAAGAGATGAGTTGGAAGAGGGAAGGGAGGGGTGAAAGGACACATGTGATGTGTGAATGGGAAGGCTGATATTAGGATAAGCGGGGAGGGTCGAAGTAGACAGGGGGATTGGGGTAGGAGAGGAATGAGATGCAAATAAAACATATTATACTTAGAAATGACAGAATATATTATACCTAAATTCTTGTACATCAACTAAAATTATCTTTAAAAATTTTTATCAAAGAATGTTCTTTCTGATGCGATCTTTTTTCAAATAGTTCCCATAGCAGAAATGATCAAGACCCTAAAATCATTTAGATAATAGCAATAACAAGTCAAGAACAAAACACAGTATAAGAATGCCCATTTTTAAGTGTTCACTCAGTGATATGTGTTTTATCAGGATTATATATGTGTGGTGATACTTATCCAAGTATCTTTCAAAGCAATCTTTATTCACTTCCTGATTGGTCCATTAAGCATAAACCCAAAAAATATGAAATAAAAAATAAGAATATACCCCATTTTTCTAATGATGACAAACTTTAATTTTTCATTGTTTAGCAGATGAATCTCCCTCAAGAAAAACTCTTTTCTTCCTCCTTTGTTATTCTCCTTTGTCCAATTTCCCAAGTAATGACCCTATGTGTTATCATTTCAGGAAGATTTAAGGACTGGAACACAAAACGAGTAATTTTTTCATATCTCCAACTTGACTTTACTCTGTACCTATTTCCTTTGAATTTTCTCTATACCCTTTGGAAGAAGAAATTTCTTTATTTTGCTTAATTTCTGATATTGTTTCTGATTTTTAACCACTTGTATTATCCATTTTGTAAGTGTAATACTTATTTTCCAACTTCAAAAATTGTCTCCTCTTATATCTTTCTCTGTATCCTCCTTCCTGAGATGTATAGCGTCTTTGTAGGAACTGTCCCAGGTGCTAGAGAAAGGTATAAAGTCCTGATGGATGTCACTAATATAATATTACTTTTGGGCATTTCATCCTACCTGTTGTCCAGATTCTTGTTGCAAACACTGATATTTACTTCATCTGTAATTTCATCCCTGAGATTTTTTGCACCATTATATCTTAATATATGAACACTTGGCTTTACCTTCGTGCCTGGTTCACCTCTGATTCCCACCATTTCTGTGGCCCTCTCCCATTCCATTTCATAATTTTTCTTCTGCATTCCTCATGTCAAACCGGCTTTTTAGTTTTGAAACCTTGATATTTAAACTCATTTCAATAGATGTCTTGTATAGCCCTTCTAATAGAGCCTGAGAAATTCCTTAAATCAGCATCTCTTTTCCTTCTAGAATCAGGCATGTTCATTTGATGTTCTGTGGACCACATGCATCCCAAGACAGCTATTAATATGGCCCAGCATATTTATGAATGTCATTGTCACATTCAATATCAAAAGGTTGGATGCTCCTGTTAGACTAGGTTATTGTAAATTAAGGGAGAATGCCACACAACCGTGATCCATAAAGAATATGTTACCTTGCATCCATCCACTCAACTCTTCTTTTTTCCATTGTGTGCGTCCTTCTACCCTGATGTACTTCCCCAGGCATCTCCAAGAACTGACACCATTATTTCTCCACCACCACCTTCATTTTCTGACAGTTGGCCTTCACCATCCTCACTCAGCTGAAATTATTCTCCTAGAGATTGCCAATGGTTTCCTTGGATTAAATTTTTTTAATGTGGGTTACTTTAAACATGTTTTTATATTCTCTTTCTTCCTGATTTCCCCCTTCATATTAGCTCTGTTGAGCATCCATTTTCAAGGCTGCTGCTTTTCCTTATCAGGTGCAATTTGTTGGTTGTACTCTAAACTTTACAATAACCTCTGTTTCCTTAATATTATTCCAATTCCCACCTGAGATGTTCTGATATTAAACCTTGTTTTCTGTTCTCATTTTTCAATATCATCCAAAAGTCAAACAAACAGCAAACATTATCTCATTAAGTCTTTAATGAGAATTATGCTTCATTTATCCTATTTATGAACCAAACACCCTATTTATCTATTATCCTCCCATTTACCTACACTTTGTGAGAATATTGATTAAATATTGGAGTAGTGGTGACCAATAATTCTGTGGCAGTACAGTTGCAAACCAAATCATTCCCTCCTTCGAGGTCATATGCAAATGTGTGGTTGCTTGAGAAACTCTAGGATTTGTATCTGCATTAACATGTCCTTACAAAAAAATGTTCTTAATCTTGACACATGCAAAGTTGAATTGCTTTTCTCTTCTAACCCATCCCCTCTTTCACATATCCACATTTCTATTGGCAATACCTTGGACATAAACCTGGATTCAAAGTTAAGCAAAGCTTATGAGAGGAATAGATAAGCTTCATCCATTTAAATACATTCATATTATTTCAGTCACTCAGATATGAAATAACATATTTTATTATTTTATTTGCTTCTTCCCATTCCAGATGACATAAGTTGTCAGATCTTTCAGGCTCAGTAATAAAAACAAGAAAAGAATCCAGTTTCATATTGAAATGTGGCTCAGAAGCCTTAGTGTTTCCTTCACATACTATCTTATCAAATAGTGCTGAGAGAGCTATGGAAATGCATCACAGCATGGTGATTGATACTTTATGTGTTTGAGGAAGTTATCCCAGTTATAAAAGGGTATATTGAGGCTCAATTAAATTATTCCAATTTTAGGATGCTTAGGACATATACTATTGTTTCATGATGTAAGTGTCATTATATCTTTTTTTATATCTCATGCTATTTATGATACTCATTGCCATCATCCACAGTTATAATTCAGTCATTAATAAAATCTTAAATTATAAAATTGTTTTAAAATAGATACCCAAAAGGCTGGCATTTTAACTTGTTTTTTCATTTGTATTTATGATGATGAAAGAGAAATCCAAAGTCATTCAAAATTTAGCTAATTTGTGTTTAATTTTTTAATTGGATATATGCGAAGATTTATGGAGATCAACATAAATCAATGTCTGTGCTAATTAAATTTCCATCACTATAATGAAATTCATAAGGTAACTTAGTTACAAAGAAAATAGTTTTATTTGTGCTCACAGTTTTGGTGGGTCCAGTTCAAGATCAGTTGGCTCAATATTTAGGCCTTGATTGGGCATTGCATTGGTCATGGCGCATAACAAAGCAAACTCTTCTGCCTAAGAAACAATTGAAGAAGAGAAAGAGCTTACGGTTGTTCACTTTCTTTAAAGGGCACAATCTGAACTACCTTGTGGTTCTTTCACTAGCCCCCGCCGCATAAAGAATTTTCCAATAGTGTTAAACAATGGCCTAAGCCTTTCACCCCTGGGTATTTGAGGAGCATTCAAGATCCACATTACAGAAATGACTGTACACTTTTGTTGATATATTCATTGCTTGTGTCTGTATGTGTTATATTTCTCTTATCCACTTGTTAACTTCAGGAAACAATTATGTTTTAAGTTTTGCATTTGTTTCTATGCTGCATATTTTCCCTCATTAGAATTGTTATAACATTTCCTAATATGAGGAAACTGATCAAACTTAACTTTCATATAGATTTGCCTTTTCACTTTTTCTCTATCACCATAATCTTTTATTCAAATGATTTGTTTTTCATTGCAGGGCAATCTTGTCACACTTCACAACAACATTGCTTCTGTAGCTGCCTTATGACCTCAGGTTTAATATCCTTCCTGAATCTTGTTCCCAAATTACTTCCCTGTCTCACAACAAGTAGAATTCATAGATACACATATTCTCCCAACTATTCCAAGGGATCCAAAGTTAAAACCAAGTGATCCAAAATTAAAACCCACAACTTGGTGTGGTGGCCCACATCTTTACTCCCAGTACTTTGAAGGCAGAGATAGGAGAATCGCCATGAGTTCCAGGCTTCCCTGGGTAAACATAGTGAATTCCATGTCAGCATAGGCTAGAGCAAGATCTTACCTCAAAAAATCCAAGAAACAACCAAAAATTAATCTCCAGACTTTACCCCAAGTCTCAAAATAGTGGTAGAAAAGTTACCCTAGTATAGAACAACAAAAAATCTTCCTAGGATCTCTTGAGTATAAAACACTTGTAGATTTGCAGGTCACAATCCCATTATCCACACATTCCATGAAATTCAAAATTTAAGATTAAAGGACAGGTTTTCTTGGTTTGATAATATTCTTTGTCTTTCATCAATAGGCATCACACTTTAAAATAAAACTGGATGAACTTGCCTAGATTTAAAATAATTATCTCTGAAGAGATTTCTAAATATACCATGATGAAGACATTGGAAAATCTTTCTACCACCCTGATATGTAAATGCACATGAACACACATACACATGAAGAATGACCTATTTGGAAAACTGGAGAAATTTCAGGTAATGCATACAGAAGCACTTGCTAACCTGAAAGTAGATCCCACCAGTGAAAGTGGCAGAGCATTTAAAATGTACAAATGTTCTTGGTAAGATGGAAGTCAGGGGTTGGGAGATATATAAGAGCAATATATAATAAAAATATCATAATGAAACCCATGACCTTGTATTCTAACTTAAGCATCTATTTTTAAAAGTACAAGAAAAAATATAGTCAAGATAGTCTTGAGCAAATTTATTAACAATTACTCCTCACATTGGAAATTATACAAACTGAGCACTTCAGAATACTGATAAACAATCATTACAGGAAGTGTGAATTCTCTAAGCACCTATAAAAAGAGCCAAATGCAGAAAATCATTTCTAGAATCAGAAATCTCAAGAAGGTAGATGAAGAACAGATAAAGAAACTTGAAGATAAAAGGGAAAAATAATAATCAGAACAGAAATTACTAAGTATAAAAAATAAATGGAAGACATTTAAAAAGGACAAATTATTAGCTTGGTATAAAGACTATTAAAATTGACACATTTCAATGACATTGTAAAGAAAGTGAAACAGAATAACAACACATAAATTATGGTTGGAACATAGCCCAGGGCTGGTGCCCTCGCTTAGGCTTAGAAACAATACTCTTTATGGAAATGTACCTCAAAACAAGAAAAAGGAATGAAATAAGAGGCCTCTGTGTATATGTCTGTAGCTATTATTAAAAATAAAAATGCATACTATTATTAATTTAAGGAATATTTTTGTAACTTTATTTATGGTGGTTTGAACCAGATGTTCCACATAAACTCACGTATTTATGTTGGTTTGAATCAGATGTTCCACATAAACTCACGTATTTTGAATGTTTGGTCTCCAGGTGATGGTAACTTTGGTGGTGGAGCCTTGCTGGAGTAGGTGTGCAGCTGGGAGTGAACCTTGAGGTTAATTAGCCCTAATTTGCCAGTATTAGTTCATCATGCTTTCTTGTTGCCATTTGCCACCTGCTATGGCAGAAGTGATATCCAGTCTCTGTTAAAGCCCTGCTTTTTCCTGCCATCATGGAGCTTTCTTGAGAGACTGCAAACTAAAATAAATTCTTTCCTCCCATCAGCTTCTTTTCATTGGGTGTATTTGTCCCAGGAATTCAAACATAACTACTATAATAAGTTAACAATTATGAAAATCTAGATAACATAAACAACCTATAGAAAACCATATCTTTCCCAATAACTTTAAGGTATAAAGCCCTTTTTACAAATGGTATTTAATCACATTTTAAATTTTCCTATTTAGGGATACGTAAATGTTGCACTATGTTCTACTAGACAATATTTATATTATTTCAATTCTTTTCTCATTGGGAAGATATTAACAAATAATAAAGAATGAATATTAACCAATGCTTCTGTGAAATCAAATGTCGGCATGCTGTGGAGTCTAGTACTATATTACATTTAAAGATGCAGTGGGTTGTTTTGTCAAAGTCAGACCAATTTCTTTTATATTTCTGCTTCTAAGATCTTTTAAATTTACAATTGACTGCATGTCAATGCATTAATTTAATTTTCTTAAGTCAAAATTTCATTTGAACACATGTCTCGTAAGTATCAGATATGATGATGGCCAGAGTTCCTTGAAGAAGCTTCAAGAAATGGGGGAAGCAATTAGGTTCATCTAAAACCTGCGACTTTATAAGACAGATATGATGAAAATAGTGTTAAAAACCAGAAGAAGGAATATGAATGCATTTGCATAATCATACATTCAAAATATCAGGGAACCATGAAAATTATGCCAGGCCCGAGCACATGTAGGAGGACAGATATGCTGATATTTGTGAATTTTCAGTTCCTATTGTAAAAAACATCGATGTTAATATACAGAAATTCATATGCATAGATATACATACATGCACACATACATGTATGTGCAGACATCTGTACATATATTTAACCTAACAACTTCTGTGTCATTTTTTAATCTCATTAGCAACTTATACTACTAGTTACTTCCTTTTTTCCTCTGTAGTACCTTTGACATTGGATCCAATGGGTTGCATTACAGTAAATTTGGAACTTTCTAGGCAGGAAATTTTCTCATGTATGTCATGATTCCATTTTTGACACTGGTGAGCACAGCCATTGGCATGTTTACAATGAATCTTAGCACATGGAAACCAGCATTTGCATTCCTCATTAAAAAAGGGAGGTGCAAAATATCTTACATTTATGAGCTCTCAACTCACAATTTTCACCTGGGTTTGTGTTAATGAAATTTGTGTATTTTGAGCAAAATGCAGCCATTTGTACTGGTGTGTGTGTGGGGAGTTCCTGTTTATATGAAGACTGCTGCCTTACAGAATAGTATTAAATATTTATTTTATGGAGGTTTTGTATTATATGGTCAAAAACTGAAGAACATACTAAAGATGCAGGTAAACTGATATTTATTAAAACTATTATTCACCTCATGTGAAAGTGGAGTGGGAGAAAAGAGAAATAGAAAACATGACTATAAACTCGTCATTTTGATATTGGATGAGAAACCAAATTGAAATTACAATGGTATTGAAATATTATTTCTTTTCTAATTAAAAAAGACATACCTTTGCTATGTTGTGTTGAAAATAGCTCAAATTTACCCTCCCCCATAATATATAAACGAGAGTTTTAAGTGATGCTATATTCCAGAAATCCTAAAAATGGTCCATACTATCTTCATTCTGTAGAATCTATGTTCTCTTCTTTCGTGTAGGGAAGATAGAAGTCAGACCATATTTGGAAGCATTTTCCTGCTCTGAGACTTGTTTTACTGGTTGTTGGTACTGGAATCTGTCTCCAAGCTGAAATATTGAAATACACAAGAGGTGATAGAGAAATGTATAGGAGTGCTTTATGGCAAACAACACGATTGAAACTTCCACAAAAATTCATTAGGCTTACATTTCATAGCCATTTTATTTAGTATGAAGGAGATTTGGAGCCTGTGTAGCCAGAAGAAATCAGTTAAACAAAAGACAACCACTCCTTAAATCAAGACATTTTTCACATGTAAACAGCAAAATAAAGATTTCCTTTGCTTGAATCATAAATGAAATATAAAAAAAGGAATTTGTAAATATGAAAAGGGAACTTGATATCTAGATTTCATGTGTGTGAGCCACCTTTCTGTATAGAAGTGTTCATGTGTGTGTACACATGTCTATGATGTGTACTGTATGTGCCAGAGGTGGACAATGAGCGTCTTCCATAGTGACCCTCTACCTCAGCTCTCCGAACCTTAGACCTCACTAATTCTGGAGAGATTGGTAGCCCACAGGCCCTAGGGATCCTTATCTCTCCATTTCCTCTGAACTGGTGTTTCAGGCATGCACAGACACACCTGACATTTCATGAGACTGTTAAGGATCCAAACTTAGGTCTTCGTTCTTGTACAGCAAGAACTTTATTACAGGAGGCATCTCTCCAACTTGGTTCCTAGATTGGACACTGTCTTTGCTTCCTGATAAAGTGAACACAGTTCTTTCAAATAAGTATACACACTGGAAGTTATCCTACATCTATGACCCAGAAATGGGAAGCTGATATATAAATGCCACCAGCTGTCTTTAATTAATACACTTCCCTCACCTTGATATCTGAAAATAAGCTTAATGTCAAAGGGTGTCATCAGTGTTAAAAGTTTAAACATAGCATTGTTTTCTAATGGTATCTGAGGAAAATCTTGCCTGGATGGCATGTACAATACAAAGGTAGAAAAAACAGTTAGTTGTGCATATATTTTCCTTTCATGAAGCCATGTTAACTGGCACAGATTAGGAAGGACATAGGAGTTGTTATAATGAATTTTCCACATAAAAATGATGACCTTTTTGTTATTAAAATGTCAACACAGAGAGAGAGACAGAGAGACAGAGAGAGAGAGAGAGAAGGGGGTTGGGGGAATCATTTGGGATGAACACTCTATAGGATGGAAAATCCTCTATGGTAAATCCATGTTGTTAATCCTAGTGCTAGAATTGGGTTACTCCCAGTTAGTCATAGAGGCCCATGAGTACCCCCCTAGTCCATTTTCAGTGACCGCTGGTTACAAACCAAAACTGAATGCCAAGAGCCTACTCCTGCAGACGTTGCAGACTGTAGAAGCAGAACATTGAGAAGTTATGCTGAAACAGATGGAAGCTACCTCCTTGCTGGAAGCTCTCCTAATGCTGAAAAGCACTGTGTGGGCTGCTGTGGATAATAGTGTCCAACACGTGAACAAGCAGTGGTTCCTGCAAGCTACAGAATCTTCTAGTCAGTCAAGATATAACCACTGGTGCAAGAGTAGCACACGGACTATGGGGGTGACCAACTGCTTTCTGATAGGATATGAGGTCCACTCAGTGGGAGGGAATTCATGCCTGGTACTGAGATTTAGGTTAAATTGAACTGAAGGTCGCTTAAGAAATGAATGACATGAATTTAGTATATGAATCTTTCCATTCAAGACTTCCTACTAAACAGTCATATAACTAATGGCAGTATTACTTATCCAAAATACATCAACCAAATGTGAAGCATCCTTTCTGAATTCAGAGATTATTGATTCATTTAATCATTCAAAAAGTAAAGAAAAGTATCCAGCAGAACTTAACATGGTTTATCTACTTCCTGCCTTGCCTTATTGGATTACACAGATAATGGATATAATGAAGATAGAAAGAAATAAAACGTTTAATGTAATGGAATGGGTCCTAAATTGGGTGAAATAGAATGAGGATGGTCAAGAGCCCATGGATGCTGCATGAATCAGGGAAGTCAAGGAAGAACCAGGTAAGGAACTGAGTTTGGTTTTGGGATTTCTACAGCAAGAAAGTCATTAGAAAAGCAGACACCTTGGGGGGAAAATCACTCCTAGGGAAGAAGAAACAACTACTATCTAACCTTCAAACCATGCACATTAAGGGTCATAGACAAGACAGTGTATTTAGAGAAAAGAGAAACAATGACTTGACATGAGCTGGTGAAATAAGCAGGGGCCAGTAAAATTAGGATCTGATAGCCCGGTTTTAGCTAAAAGTCAAAGGAGGATTTATCCAGTATATTTTGACCTTCCAGAAAGTGAAGATGTTAGGAGGTGTGGCAGGAGCCAGCCAATGAAAGACACCATGTAGAGATTATACTTTTATCAGGAGAGATGTTAGGAATTGTGAGATTTATTGTGTTTGGAGGTAAAATAGAATTTCATCCAACTGATGGTTTGGACAGAGTTTTAAATTAGTGCTTTGGCAAAAGCAAAGCACACAAGGAGAGGTGAAGGAAAAAATTAGTAAAATAGTGAAGGCATGATGTGGACAGATTTTCCTGTTCAGTCTGAACACCCATGTTAAACATCTTGATCTAATTGAAGTTTTTGGAAAACTAAACAAAGTACTAAATATATAAACTTTCCAAGTGTGCCTGAAAGATTGCCCAAGATAAACCACCTGCTAGGCCATAAAATAAGTCTCATTAAAAGATAAAAATCTTGTAAATTCAATAATAAAAAGTACCAGTAAACTAAATTAGAAGTCAGTAATAATGAGAGATCTAGAAATACACAAGCATTTGGGAGTTAAGAAAAAATGTCTTTAAATAACCTATGATTTTATAGAGCCATAAACAAAGCTAGGAAAATATTTTTACTGAATTATAACAAAACACAATACATTGAAGTTCAGTGGAAGAAGCTAAGCATTTCTTTAAAAGGTACAAAGGTACAAATAAAAATAAACATTTAAATAAGTGAATTAAATATATCATTATCTGCAGCTTTTATAATTTCTTATAAAGAAACACCTAAGAAATTACAAAATCAATACTGGAACTAATAGGAAAATTTAGTAAGTGAGTTGCATATAAAGTAATATGTAGAGATATGATCATGTCATGAAAATAACATGTAATTGAGAAGCCTAGTAAAATATAGGGAGGGGCAGAAGATACATAACTAATTAGATGTACTTTTCACTAACTATAATTAACCTGAGAAAAGAATTCTAGCCAAAAGACTGAAAATAACCACGTATATCAATATTGAAATAAGGAATTCAATAAATGCCCAATAAATGGAATAGACACTAGTTAAAAAATTAAAAGCATATTTATACAATAAGACTTGCTTGAGAATATTAACATTATCTTTGTTCATAATAATCACAGATAGAACCAATTTAAATACCTGAAAGTGGAAAAAATCTCTACAAATAGCAGTGTAGTCAAATGGGGATGTTTTCAACATTGAAAGTGATGTTATTAATATACACATTATGGTAGATGAATTTCAAAATTGTTTGCCTGCCAAAAAGAAATAAGCCGAACACAAAAGATTATATGCTGTTTGAGCCCATTTAAACAAAATTCTACAAGAATCACAAACATTTTACTATTATAATAAGAGAAGAAATGAATGCCTAAGGAGTTTTGAGACAGTCTAGAAAGTAACAAAGGAAACTTTCTAGACAGATTGGTAAACTCCATGGTGAGTTGGCTATCTGGGTGTATATATAAGTCAATATTACTTTAAATAAGCAGGTAAAATTCTCAAAGCTATAGCAATAAAATACATATAATATAAATACATATAAATACATATAGCTTTATTTTATCCTAAAAATCCTACATAGGCACATGGCTTAACAATGCACTACACTAAAAAAAATCTCCTGCAAACATTCATACCTTGCTAGTGGAAATGTAAATTAGTCTATCCACTACGGAAATCAGCATGTAGGATCTATACCACTATACCACTATATCTATACCAGCTATACCATTCCTTCATAGATACAGGAAGGCTGCTAAGTCACAAAGATATTTACATGTCTATGTTTATTATAGTTCTATTCACAATGCCAAGTTAGAGAATCAGCAAAGGTGATCAAAAGTTGAATGAGCCAGGCGTGGTGGCACATGCCTTTAATCCAAGAATTCCAGAAGCAGAAATAGAAGGGTCGCCCTGAGCTCGAGGCTACCCTCAAACTACATAGTGTATTCCAGGTCAGACTGGGTTAGTGTGAGACATTACCTTGGAAAAAAATAGTTGAATGAATAAAGGAGACGTGGTGTGTATGCACAATGGAGTTTTCTTCAGTCATAAAGAACACAGTTATGCCATTTAAAGGAAAATCTATACAATTAGAGATCATCATCATGTTGGGTGAAATAAGACAGATTTTTTAAAAAAGACAAATATTGTATTATTTTTTTAATTTGTATCCTAGATTTTCTATAGATATCTAACGTGTGTGTGTGTGTGTGTGTGTGTGTGTGTGTGTGTGTGCATGGCAGCAGAATTAGGAGAGTCTGGTAGAAGGAAGGGGATTAGTGGATAGGGAGGAGGATCAGGGAACACAAAAGTGTGATGGAGTGAAAATGGTCAACGTACAATTATGGACAATAAAAAAGAAAAAAAAGTCTATGAAACACATCACTAATAAGAAAAGAGACCAGGGAGTTTTCCTGCAAAATCAAATGATTTAGAAGTGTGAGTCAGTATTTTGGGGATTTAGGAGTAAATACAGTTATTTAAGCTTTTTAATTTTCTCCATCAAGGATCTCCTGCTGAGATGAAGACCTAGAACAGGTACAAATTCAACTTTGCACCAGCTTGAGATTCTGAAAATTGAGACTATGGAAGAACAGAGAAGAAATGCAAGTAAAATATATTTAATTGTAGACCTGGACTGTGGTATGAAATTTAACTAGAGGGGAGCAGAGACATATGCTGGGATAGGTGTTCCCATGAACAATGAAACAGTGAGGTTAGACTGTTGAGGCTGGAAATTTACAGCTTTGAAAAGCTGGCCATGGAAGCTTGTGCTCATCCTCCTCTTCCGCATAGCTCTGTGTTAAGATGGCATGTGTCTGTGACTCTTCTGGATCACGAACCATGAACAGTTTCTCTCCTCTAGGAATAAGGGGATCCATCTACTTTTAGTACTGACTGTGTCTAATCTGGTATTACCAGATCCTTGCCTGGAGCGATCAAGGTTGTGTATTTGTCTATTATTTTGTTCACCTACTAGGTACCTCCAAACTCAGGTAAAGAAGAATGATGTTACTTATTTGTCTTTTAAACCTCAACAGTGAATCATGGATGTTACTGACGTAGGATTTTTGTTCCAGAAAAGGGTTAAATTCCATAAAGATGCAGGAGATCCCAGGCTGTGGACTGCAACTTTTGAATCCTTTGTTTAAATTAGCAAAGAATTGAAAATATGGATGCAGAGTGGGATAAATTATGAATTTTTAGGTTTATTTAGTATTTCAAGGGAAGGCTAACAGAGAAACTCTAGCCAAAGGAAATTCTCCCCATTCCCACACTGGGAAGCTCACATAGGAACATCTCCCCAGTAGAGGCCTCTGGAGAAGGGGATCACACACATGGAAAGCAAAGCAGGGGAGCCCAAACCTACAGATTCCCCTCACTTAGGGGGTCATGGAGGCCGAAGAGGTAGTCAAGGTACCCAGCTCACTAGTCCACTCAAATTCCTGGGACTGCCTTGTTCAGTCTTAATAATCTTTCATTCATTCATGTTACCTTACTATGTGTCCTTAGTACAATTCTTTTTTCTCAAGATACAAAAACCCAGAAACCCAAGTGGATGCCCCACTTACTGCCTTCATTCTGTCCCTTAATATTATGGAGTTTACTACACATCTCTGACAGAATTATATTTTAGGCAGTTTAACAATGGGAAATCCATGACAGTCTTCATATACCGCAGTGGCATATTCCAGAGGAGTAATACAGCTTGATGGCAAGTTCTTTTGCATTCAGGAAACTGAACAATAGGTTTGCCTTTACAACACTACAAGCTTTTTTTTTTTCCAATTCTGATAAATGATATGGTTGACTAGAGATAAGAAATGGCTAGAGGAAAATAAAACATTGTCAATTTGTTTTATTTGTTCTGAGGAAAAGAAGAAATTCAACATTACTCTAAATGTGAGGTTATTACATCAGGAAAGA
Source organism: Zapus hudsonius (assembly GCA_004024765.1). Taxonomy (NCBI): domain Eukaryota; kingdom Metazoa; phylum Chordata; class Mammalia; order Rodentia; family Dipodidae; genus Zapus; species Zapus hudsonius. The sequence continues at coordinate 3,062 of PVHP010025711.1, read as the reverse complement.
TTCTTTCAGAAATATTAGTGAGTAAGTTACTTAATTTGCATGGTGCCCTCTTGTCTCTGGACTCTGAACTCTGATAGGAAATTCCTTTTTGGCAAGTCTCATGTCCCAAAGCACTTAACATTCCTGACCTGTTTTCTTAGAGCTTGCTTTTCATTTCCTTTGCTGGGCAATTCAGTGACCTTTGTTCTATGAAGAATGCATTGCAGGATAGTGCACGAAGAATTATGGTCCTTGTCACCTGTAAAGAAGAAACTTCTTTTTTTCAAAAAAGCATTGTAACCCAGCATATGATTGAACAAAATCTATAGCTCTGTGTGCAGCACAGCTCTCTGCGTGCTTTTTACCAGATAGATCTATAGATTAGTTTCCTGTCAAAGCTTTCTGCACTGTTTATGGACTACAAAGAAGGCCGACATTACTTTGCATTCTCATCGTATATATCCTTTTAACCATCCTCATTATCCTTCAGAAGACAAGAACAATTAATCCAGGAATTATTTTACTGTGTATGTTTAACACTTAGTTCATTTGCAAAACAAAACCCCATAAAGCATTGTGTATATGCATTTAAATGTCTTAATTGAAAACAGCATTGCCACTTTTATAATCTTTTGTGATCATTTGACCTAACCTGAAATTTATTTACTCAATATCTTTTCCTATATCTATACAATCCAAATGAAACAAATACACACAAAAAATAAAAAGCAAATTAAGTGACAGTATTTACAGTATTTATTCCTTTTATTTTAGAGTATATGAGTGATATTTAAAATTTTAATCTGTATTTGGTGACAAATGATTTTCTTTTATTATGCTACATTTGGTACACATTCTCAAATATAACTCATAAAAACACATCCACAAATAGTCTTTAAAATATTATTCATCAAATATACATATTATGCATGTATTAATGTTGAACACTCTGGTAAATGTTGGGATATACAAAGTGAAGGGTGTTGTGGAAATGGCTCAGTGCGTAAAAGCAATTGTCAGAACCCAAGTAAAGTCAGGTGTGATATGCCTTATTCTTATCATATGAATGTATTCACAATCTGCAAATCACATGCTATAGTCCCAGCATGTCCAATGTGAAGTGAGATTCAGAGACAGTAGGATTATCAGCGGCTTGCTGCCAGCTAGTCTGATGTACCCAGCGGGTTTGCAGTGAAAAGCAACAGAGAGACCCTGCCTACGGCAAGTTGGAAGAGGACAACTAACACTTGAGGCTGTCTGACCTCCATATGCATGCAGTTGCAAATGTATACTCATGCACACAAATACACACATGCATACAAAAACATCATATACACTCATACATGGCCCAGAAAGATTTTTAAAAAGTGAATATACCTCAGCTCTGTCTTCAAAACAATGCACAAGTCAATAGGCAGATCACTGAGACTGTGGTACTTCTATGTGAATATCTGAGCACCTGATTGGCAGATCTGATTTTGGGGTTTCTGGAGATTTGGAATGTTGCAGATACAAAGCCAAATTATCTTGACTTATCTTTAGTTCTGTAAGAGTCACTCATTCCCCCAACTCCTGTGTGGAAGGCAATATTCTTGTGACTTTCACATGAAACCTTTGGGATATATTAATAAACAGACAGCCATTTTCACATTGGAACATGGTATTTGGGTCAACCTTAATCTGTGGTCCTGGCTCTTGGTTAGTCATATTTAGGTCTAGAATAAACTCATGTTTGATGTGAGAGCTAGCTGTGTTTTGAGGCATATTTGGGGCATAACAGGATATTAAGGAGTGTTGGCTAAAACACTGTTGAGAAGAAATTTGTCAAATAAAGTCAAATATATCAGATGAAAAACATCCATGGTGTAGCGTGACTGACTTCAAGTAACAAAAGTTAATACAATAATTAATAATCATAACTTTAACCCAAAGAAGGTGCCCTGTCCATCCATCCCTCTGAAGGTCCTTAGTAGTCTCTACTCTGTCTCCTGCCGCAGAGTCTACTGATCGCTGTCACTTAGATGATTAAGAAAGGCTACCCAAAACTTTACTGAAAATTGAGATTTAAAAATGCGATTAAAAAATTTAATGGCCCTAGTCAGTTTTCTCAATGACTGGAAAAAGTTTGTGAATTATATTTTCCATCTTAATAACTGGATTACATTGAACAAGCCAAATGATTATGGGTTGATCCTCCAATATTATGACCATTATTACAATACAACGTGACCAATTATTCAGTTTAACTTGGTCATGTCACAAGACAGCCATGAAATTAAAATCAGTTAGAAAAATAAAAAGTGAGGCAAAATGTGTTTCACTTTAATTGCTTAAATGAAATTTCAATTAGGAACATACATGGAAGATACTAGGGTGAGGAAATCAGATTAATAAGCAGTGATTAAAAATTCAATGTTGGATCAATGCATTGTCAACAGTTGTCTATTTTAAGAATCAAGTTCTTTTTTCTTGCAAAAGACAAATTAACATTACATTATATTTTCTATACATTTTTATTACTTTGCATTACAAGAAGGGAAGATTTTCTGAGCTCTGTAAAATGTTGTCCTCTTTTAGGAAAAATGGATTTATTATGAAGTAGATCACAAATCATAATTGATAGTTGAGCCATTCTGTCATAAAACAATTTCTTAAATTGTCCCCTGACTACCACATATGTGCTATGACACATATGTTCCACCATACACATTAACACACATACATACATACATACATACATACATACATACATACACAGACATACACACCCAACACACAGAGACACAATGCAATTAATTGTGGGGATATTTCAGCCAGTTTTTATTCTTTTACCTTTTTTGCATTTGCATGAAGTAAGTGTACTCTCTGCTAGTCTCTTTGTTTTAGCATTTTCAGAAAACTAATTTCAACTTCTGTGATATTGAATAAAATTAGGATAAACTCAAATATACCTAGTCATTCTAATGTAAATACAAGTTATGAAATAAAAGAGCATTACATAAAACATGAGTTTCCTGATATAGGAACACAAAAAGATGAAGTGATAAATGTCAAATAAATCAAATCACATTCTGTTCTGACTC
>PVHP010025710.1:0-25297 GCA_004024765.1 Zapus hudsonius | reverse complement strand
AATATCAAGGTCATTTTGTGTCTGGAAGTTTGTGTTGTAAGCAGTCCTGCCCTTCCTTTGGCTCTTACAATCTTTCTGCCACCTCTTCCACAATAGTCCCTGCGCCTCAGGAAGTGTGATAGAGATGTCCCAGTGCTGAACACTCCACTGTCATTTCTTCTCAGCACTATGGTATCTTTTGTTTTATCCCAGTGGTCACTGCCATCTGAAAAAGAGAAGCTTCTCTAGCCAAAAGTGAGAGGAGCATTATTTATGGGTGTACTCATTTTTCTTATAAGGCAGTTTGGTGAGCATGATATATGCATTTAACCAGACAACAGCAGATGTTACTCCCCTAGGGTTCATAACCTCCCCCATCATAGACTTTTGACTAGGTCTTCAGTACCAGGCATGTGTTCCTTCCTGTGGAGTGTGCTTCCAGTGCAATTAGAGAGTAATTGGTTTTCCCCCACAATAGATGTGCCACTGTTGCTCCAGTTGACCTATTTGGCTTGGCCGGCCAGTCTTAAGGCTTGCAAGGTCCTTTGCTATGGAACGCTGTCTTCTTGACATGACATGGTTGTTGAAGTTATGACCTCATAGCAATTGTCACAACCTGCACAAAGATCTGCATAATACTGGGTTTTAGGCCATCAACATTCTATCATGTACGATGAGAGAGGGCAAAAAAATATAACAAAATAGTAGTTAAAATAGTAGAAAAGAAGGGGTTCATGGGACGAGTGAAGGGAAGGAGTGACAAAAGAAGGTAATGGGAGGGGATAATGATCAAAAAACATCATGTACGAGCTGGGCGTGTTGGTGCACACCTTTAATCCCAGCACTCGGGAGGCTGAGGAAGGAGGATTGCTGTGAATTCAAGGTCACCCTGAGACTACATAGTGAATTCCAGGTCAGTCTGGACTAGAGCGAGACCCTACCTCAAAACCCCCCCCCAAAAAAAATCATGTACATGTATGAAAATTGTCAATAAAAAGTTTAAAAAGCAGAGCGAAGTAGTTTACACCTTTAATCCCAGCACTTGAGAGGCAGAGGTAAGAGGATTGCAGTAAGTTCGAGGCCAGCATGGGTCTAACTAACGTCTTCAGGATGGATGGGTTGCTTAATGATAGAGTATGTGCTTAGCTTGCATGAGGCCCTGGTTTCAGTTACTGCATCATAAAATTTAAGTCAAAATCTGTGCATCTATGTGCTTTCAATTCTTGGAGAACAAACTAGTCTTGTTTCTCCCCGTTCTTTATATGCTTCTGTGATTGCCTCTTCCTCTAGATTGCTTATTCCTAGAGCATGACTTTATTACATAATCTTGTTTTGGAATGATGTATATATTTCCTCTGCTTCCTTTGATGTTGACCCATTTATTTTGAATGTATCTGACTCAGGCCTTAACCTTCCTGGTAGAAGTGACTTCTCTTCTTGCGTAAGGTCACCCCAGTGAGCCCTTTATCACTTCGGTGATCATGAATTAGAAGATTATGATTTACGTTGCATAGCATCTTCTTGATGCTTCACTCATCAATTTATAAAGTATCCCTCAAAGTCTGTGCAGCCATGCATGTGGACTAAGTGCCCTCTAGGCACAGGCATGAGCATTCTCAAGGTCTGAATACAGGTGTATGTACAAGTTCTCTTTAGACTGCAAGAATTAGGTAGGCTGTAATATATCCTTTTTCACATGTGTGTACAGTAGCACTAGTAGACACACAGGAGTTGTACTTTGTAGCTATTTGAGCCAATGGGGGGGAGGAATGTTATTGAAGGCTGGTTGAACAAGTGTATCCTGCCTTATTGTGTACTCAGCCACATTTTAGGTGGAATACATATTGAGTGATGTCCACGCTAACCTGATCTTTCCCCTCAGGCTTTTGCTTGAATCTCTTAATTCTAGTATTCCTGCATGCCTACAGGTATAGAGTTGATAAACACTTTCACACTTGTTATTTCATTAATTCTTCACAGTAGGACAAGAGAGACTCTACAGACAAGCACTTGACAAGCAAAAACATTGCATAAGCATTGTGACCTGCTCCAAGGCCACATAACTAGAAATTGTAGAGTTGAAGCTCCAGTCCTAGGCTTTTGGTAAAATAAACCTTTCATAGTAACTTTCTATATTGAAAAGTAATGAAGAATTATAGAAATTCCCTTGGAACCTTCACTTAGTGTTCCCTGATGTTAAGACATGGTACATTAATTAGCAAAAGTAAGGAAATAGTCTTGGTAAAGTACTTGTATCTTGAATGTATGGCCCCATAGACTGAGGGATTTAAAAGTTTTTTCTTTTTTCAAATTTTTACTTACGTATTTGCGGGGGGGGGGGAGAATGAGTCTGGGCATGTCACGTTCTCTTGTCACTACAAATGAATTCCAGATGTATGCACTACTTTGTGCATCTGGCTTTATGTGGGTACTGGGAGTCCAACCTGGGTCCTTAGGCTTTGCAGGTAAGTGACTTAACCACTAAGCAATCTCTTTCATGCCCAACTCAGGGTTTTTTTTTGGCAAGGGGTGTTTTGAGGTAGGATCTCTACTTTCCCAGGCTGACCTGGAATTTATTATGTAGTTTCAGGGTAGTCTCAAACTCATGGCAATCCTCCTACCTCTACCTCCCAAGTGCTGGGATTAGAGGTGTGCCACCATGCCTGGCTCCCAACTCAGATTTTTGATTAAAACTGAATTTGTAAGAATGGAGAGATGGCTTAGTGGTTAAGGCATTTGCCAGCAAAGCAGAAGGACCCAAGTTTTAGTCCCCAGGACCCACGTAAAGCCAGATACACAAGTGGCGCATGTTTCTGGAGTTCTTTTGCAGTGGCTGGAGGTCCTGGCTTTCCCATTCTCTCTCTCTCTCCCTCCCTCTCTCTCTCTCTCTCTCTCTCTCTCTCTCTCTCTGTCTCAGTTCTCTCTCAAATAAATAAAATATTTTTAAATATTGGTCTTTAAAAAAAAATTGGCAGAGTTAGGAGGATTGCTGTGAGTTCAAGGCCACCCTGAGACTACATAGTGAATTCCAGGTCAGCCTGGGCTAGAGTGAGACCCTACCTCGAAAAACCAAAAAAAAAAAAAAAAAAAAATTGGACTTGTAGCTTGAGTCTACAACAAGAGGAGCCCAGCTGGGGAAGAGGTACATCACTGGGTCAGGATCTTAAGTCCAGCCCTAAGATGTGTAGAGCCAGTCTGAGCTCTGGCTGTTGGTGCTTGCTGGTGTTGGCTTTTCTTTCTTTCTCTACTATGCTGATGTATGATGGGGTGAGCCAGCAGTGTTTGTATGTGTGTGTGCATACTAGGGTCTCTTGCCACTGCAAACAAACACCAGATGGATGCACCACTTTTTTGTGTCCGGCTCTATGTGGTTACTGGGGAATTGAATCCAGGTCAGCAGCTTTGCAAGCAAGTGCCTTTAACTGCTGAGCCATCTCCTCAGCCCTGATTAGTGCATCTTATTTTCTGTGGCTTTCCAAGAAAATTTCTGGGTTATATTGAAAACTAATTTGTATGTTGGGTCGTAGTTTGAATTGGTGAACGAGTGATGCTGAATCAGTTTGAAGAATTAGGTGTGACTCTGTTACTGACTTTATGATGTATGGTGAGAAATCTTGGTTTCTTTCTAATGTTCTTACAATTTGAACACTATTTTTAAATTTAATATCATGTGATAAGATTTCCTCCATTGCTAAGCACCGTGAGGGATAAATGCAGATGTTGCTTTTGCCTGTACAGTTGATGTTAACATCATTTACATGAACCTTCCTGTGTAGGAGTCGCCCACCGGAGCCAGAGCAGTGAAGGAGTCAGTTCTCTCAGCAGCTCGCCTTCCAACAGCCTTGAGACTCAATCTCAGTCCCTCTCGCGTTCCCAGAGCATGGATATTGATGGTGTCTCCTGTGAGAAGAGGTAACATGAAGTCAGCTCTAATCTGTTGTTTATAGGCAGGGAAGATCAACTTACTGTAGTCTCTGGTCCAGTGCTCTACAATGCCATGTAGAGACGATGCCAGACCTTATCAGAGAGGCGATGGCGATTTTCTTAAATTAATTCCTTTTACTTTGAAATGTTCTTTTTTATGAAGCAGAGAGATACATACATACATACATACACACACACATATACATATATATATATATATATAGAGAGAGAGAGAGAGAGAGAGAGAAATAGAATATGGGTAATTCAGAGCCTCTAGCCACTGCAAACGAACTCCAGATGTATGCACCACTTTGTGCATCTGGCTTTACATAAGTACTGGGGAATTGAACCTGGGACATTAGCTTTGCAGGCAAGTGCCTTAACTGCTGAGCCATCTCTCCAGCCCATGAAATGTTCTTTATGTATTTGTTGGTATCTGATGTCTTTAATGAAATAAGGTATTAGTTGCTAAAAAAAAAGTCACCTTCAGACTAATATCTGAGATCTAGTTAAGAAGGGTAATAAGTATGTGAATGAATGAGCCCCAATAAGTTAAAATAATAACAGGATATAAAACAATAGTAAAATGAAGCAGGCATGGTGGTTCATGACTTTAATCCTAGCACTCAGGAGTCTGAGGCTAAGAGGAATAATACCATGAATTCAAGGCCAGCCTGGGCTGTAGTAGGACACTGTCTCAAAAAACAAACAAAAAAGGGTCTAAAATATTGCACAGAAGTAGTAGATAAGCCAGAATATCTATGATTAATAAAAATTCCTTCAGGTTCTTTTTTTTTTTTTTTTTTTTGGTTTTTCGAGATAGGGTCTCTAGCCTAGGCTGACCTGGAATTCACTCTGTAGTCTCAGGCTGCCCTCGAACTCACAGCAATCCTCCTGCCTCTGCCTCCCGAGTGCTGGGATTAAAGGCGTGCGCCACCACGCCCGTCTCTCTTTTGTTTTTGTTTTGGGTTTTTTGAGGCAAAGTCTTACTTTGTTGCCCTGCTGGTCTACAACTCACTGTGTAGACCAGTTTGCTTTCCAACTTGTGTTGATCCTACTGTTTCTGTTGCCTGAGTGCTAGGATTTCAAGCATGTACCACCGCACCCAGGTAATCAAGAATTTGCTTCATTCATTCATTCATTTTGTGCTGTACATCAAACCTAGGACTTGTGCAAGCTAGGTGAGTGATGTACCTCTGGGCCACATCCCCTGCCCTTCTCAGATTTTTGTGCAATATGGGAAAAGGGTAAATATCCTGACTGACTTTGAATTTAAAATACTTGCTTAAGTTTTAAGAGTGACTATTAAAAGAATAAAAGTAAACTACTGTTGTCCCTATTCTTGGGATACATATAGAATACCTTCAAGGAATGCCTGAAGCCATTGACAAACTTTTTTCTTTCTTTCTATGCCTTGCCACCCTCCTTACTGTCACTACTCCTGTGCTTTGGGCCATTGGTGACTAAAAGAAGATTGCTTAAAGACAGTTTAATAACCAAGCTATTAAGCCGGGTGTGGTGGCGCACGCCTTTAATCCCAGCACTCGGGAGGCAGAGGTAGGAGGATTGCTGTGAGTTCAAGGCCACCCTGAGACTACATAGTGAATTCCAGGTCAGCCTAGGCTAGAGCGAGACCCTACCTCGAAAAACCAAAAAAGAAAAACCAAGCTATTAAATGATTGACGGACAGGTTGCCTATACATGTGAGTAAGCTAGACAAAGGGACAGTCCATAGTCTGGGCACAGCAAAGCCAGATAGATAGTACAAGATTCCACCACACTACTCAGGACAGTATGCAATTTAAAAGTTGCTAAGTGTTTCTGGAAATTTCTTTTTTAAAAAAATATTTTATTCATTTTCAAGCAGAAAAATACACAGAGAGAGGGAGGGAGGGAGGGAGGGAGGGAAGGAGGGAGGGAGAAAGAGAGAGAGAGAGAGAGAGAGAGAGAGACTGCACCAGAGCCACCACCTTGTGGTTCTGGCTTATGTGGGTACTGGGGAATTGAACCCAGGGTCTTAGGCACTGGAGGCAAGTGCCTTAACCGCTGAGCCATCTCTCTAGCCCCTATTTCTGGAACTTTCTACTTAATAGTTTTGCACTGCATTTGATTGAAATTAAGGAAAGCAAAGCCATAAATAAGAGAGGATTGCTGATAACAATTCCAATCACTAGAAGTAAGTCCAGTAGGATATAATATTTTCAAATATGTACTATGTAATAAGCCAAATACTGATAAAATATTAAGACGAAACTATCATAGATACATAATCATTATGGAAGATTTTAAACATGTCTCTCTTAGCCATTAATAGATCAAGGAGAATAATCATGAGTGAACATACAGACAAATTAAGCAATGACACCAACAAGCTGATCATTTGGAAAATACTGTAATTTGCAAACTATAGTTTTTGACTATGCATTGCTTAGTAGCACTCATCAGGAAGTTTAAGGACTCTGAACCACGAGGTCATGTTTTCTGATTTGCATATTAAGTTACAAAGCTAATACAAAACTTAAAAGACTCATTTGGAAATTTTATATACCTGTCCAAGAAGAACTCATAGTAGAATTTTGAAACTAGAGCAAAGCACTTGGCACCCCACCATGGTATGAGTGCTCAGGAGTTGGAGATCCCCAGGCAACCTGGTTAGCTAGACTAGCTGTGGGTTCAAGTGAAAGAGCCCATCTCAATAAATAGGTGGAAAATGATCAAGGGCATCATGTGCACCCCCACACAGGTGTGCTCACATGCATACAAACATGCATACACCACATCCCACATACATGGACCAAGAAATGTTCTCACATAAATGTTTTTCTTTTCTTTCTTTTTTTTAAATTACTCCATATTTATTTGTCTGTTTATTTGCAAGTAGAGTGCCAGAGCAAGCATGGGTGCGCCAGGGCCTCCTGCCACTGCAGAGAACTCCAGGCTCATGAGCCACTTTGATCACCTGGCTTTACAACTATTTAAATTAGCATACAAAGTAATGAGTTTCATTGTACATTTTCATGCATATATACATGATATATCTTTTTTTTTTTGCCCTTTCCCCATAGTTTCCCCCATGTTTCTCTCTTGCTGCACCTGTACTCTGAATTGTCATTTCCCATAACAGTTATCATTCAATACATAATATGTATTGGTTATTGATTGTTTATAGTTTTCTCCCTCTATCCCTGTGAGGTAGGCATTAAAATAATTATTTACTTAGGGGGGAGGGAATGGGCATATCTGTACACTTCATAATATCTCAGTTAAATATTTACTTAAAATACAATATAGCTGGGCGTGGTGGCGCACGCCTTTAATCCGAGCACTCAGGAGGCAGAGGTAGGAGGATCACCATGAGTTCAAGGCCACCCTGAGACTACATAGTGAATTCCAGGTCAGCCTGGGCTAGAGTGAGACCCTACCTCGAAAAACAAACAAAAATAAATAAAATTCAATAAATGTAACACATCAACTTGTTTATCTCAGGATAAAAGAGTTTATTAAAATTAGAAAATCTATAATAATCATCCATCATTATATGTTAGAGAAAAATCCTTATTATGTTGGTAGCTGCATAAGTAATAAAATTACATTGATTCATGATAAAAAATATTAGCAAGTGAAAAGGAGTCTCAATAAACTGAGTCTAGGGCCAGAGGCGTGTCAGTATAGCATGTGTGAGGCCCCTAAGTTCAAGACCCAGCACACAAAGAAAAAAAGGAAACTGACAGTGGGAACAACAGATTTCTCTAAATAATCCACACGCTCCTTGCCATTTCCTAGTCTTTTTTGCTTTTAGATTGCAGCAAATGCCCACTTCTGTCCACTAGGCTAGAATGGAAGCAACAAGCTGCATTTGTCCTCTATTCCTCACTTCTCTTGCTCCGGTGACCTTGGAGCCTGTGTATTGCAGATGGCATAGAATAAAGATGGAGTAAGGATGGGGCTGGAGAGATGGCTCAGCGGTTAAGGCACTTGCCTCCACTGCCTAAGGCCCTGGGTTCAATTCCCCAGAACCCACATAAGCCAGATCCACAAGGTAGTGGCCCTGGTTCTCTCTCTCTCTCTCTCTCTCTCTCTCTCTCTCTCTCTCTCTTTCTCTTTCTCTTTCTCTCTCTGCTTGAAATGAATAAATAATATTAAAAAAAAAGATGGAGTAAGGACATTTCACTCATCAGACATTCTGTAAGCAAGAAATAAATCTTCATAGTGCTAAGACTACTGACTAGCTCAAGGACAGCTACCACAAACTACAGCAGTTCTCACATTCATTGGCTACAGTCATGAGAGAATCAGGATCAGAACAAGAATGATTGTTATTTCTGCTTCTTTTCAACACATGAGTCTTAACCAGATGTAAGGCAAGAAAGGACTGGAGTGGAAGAAACTAACTGTTACCATTTGGAGATAATATTGGTTATTTTAAGGCAGGCATGGTGAAACACCTTTAATCCCAGCACTAGAGAGGCAGAGGTTGGAGGTCAATTTGGGAGTACAGAGTGAGTTCCAGGTCAGCCTGGGCTAGAGTGAGATCCTGCCTCAAAAAAAACAAAAACAATGACAACAAAAGATTGGTTGTCTACATACAAACATCAGCATGTTCCTTGCCAGAATTGTATTGTTAATGTCAGTTGCAGTATGTGCCAACAACGAAAATTAAGAAAACAGTCATTATTTCATTAGAAAGCATTTAGCACCTAAAAATACATTTAGCAAAAGATGTGTAAGGCTTTTGTGGGAAAACAAAAACAACCCACAAAACTAGAAGGCTTATTGGAAGCTCTTGAAAAAGGCCTAAGGGAATGAGATACAAGAACATGGTGATGTCATTTCTCCACCATCTAATCTCCACAGTTGGTGACATTCTAGTCAGAATCCTAACTGTATTTTTAAGGAACTAGTCAAGCTGATTCTTAAGTATGTGCAGCAGAGCAAGAGCTAGGAGTAGCCAAGACACATTTGAAGTAAGACCTGTTGAGAAATTTTCATGGTTGTATGTATGGCTCAGCTAACTTCCTAAAGTAGAATACTGAGAACACAGCAAAATGCCATTATGTCTTATTTTGCAAAGCAATTTAATCAAAAGAATTCACTATGCTGTCAACACATGGCCTGGGAAGCACTTAGAGAACTGTGAAAGAAACCACCCAATATAGAGGTGATTGAGGTCCTTAGACTACAAATGTAGTTGGTAAACGTTTCTCTCAGAGCCGTGGGGCACATCAAGTATACTTCTACTTTATAAAAAGTGGTGCTGGCAGAGCCGGGCGTGGTGGCACATGCCTTTAATCCCAGCACTCATGAGGCAGAGGTAGGAGGATTGCCGTGAGTTCTAGGCCACCCTGAGACTACATAGTGAATTCCAGGTCAGCCTGGACTAGAGCGAGACCCTACCTCAAAACCCCTCCCCCCCCCAAAAAAAAAGAGTGGTGCTGGCTTATAGATTAATGGTCCAATAGAGTAGAAATACCACCCCAAATTTATGAAGATGGGGCATATGACATAGTAGATTTCTTACATAGAATGATGGGCTTATCAGTAAATAGTTCTGGGCAATTATTAACTAACATACTGTGAGATGAAAATAGTATGTGCTTCACCAGTTTTTTTTAAAATATTTTATTTATTCATTTTCAATCAGAGAGATAGAGAGAGAGAGAGGAGAGAGAGAGAGAAAGAGAGAGAGAGAGAGAGAGAGGGAGAGAGCGCACCAGGGGCCACCACCTTGTGGGTCTGGTTTATGTGGGTTCTGGAGAATTGAACCAGGGGCCTTAGACACTGGAGGCTAGTGCCTTACCCGCTGAGCCATTTCTCCAGCCCTAGTTTTGTTTTTAAGTCAAGGTCATGGTTGCATATTTATCTGGAGAAGCTGTTCTACTAATGTCTTTGGTTTTTTAAAGTGAGCCCAAGGAAATGGGCTGGTTACATTACAATGTTTTTTTCTCCCGAAACATTGGGAGAAATGTTTTAAACATGCATGAGAGACAGGGTGCTTATATCCCAGTTTATGAAGACCTCTTAAAAATTTATAAGAAAAAAAGATAAAACTGTTGTTATTTTGCTTTTCTGATAAACGTTGATTGGTATTTTAAAACTTGTTACATCTGTGGCTTTGGAGGTTTATAAAAAGTGAATGACTTAACTTGTCTTTTATACTTAAAGCATGTCCCAGGTGGATGTGGATTCAGGAATTGAAAACATGGAAGTGGATGAAAACGACCGAAGAGAAAAAAGGAGCCTCAGTGACAAGGTTGGTAAATAACAGTCAAAACTCTGTGAGGACCTTTGTTTGGTTCTGCTGTTAGGCATGTGTAGGTAAGTTATTAGAAGCACTGTAGCAGTACGTGTTGGTGGTTATAAATAGTGGGCCTTGGTCTCCTAGAGGTGCAGTACTCCAGTTCATGTTGTTCAGCATTTACAAAATCTGGGATATTTAAAGTTTGGGAAAATTCTTGAAAGAAAATTGGTTATGTACCTAGAATGTTCACCTGGACCTTCAGAGTTCATAAAAGTAAGCAGATGCGTCTGTGTATATTCTGCATCTCGTTTCTTCCTGGGTGTACTTTTTTTTTTGATGGAGAGGGGTACATGGGGGGGGTGAGGTAGGGTCTTGCTGTAGCACAGGCTGACCTGGAACTCACTATTGTAGTCTCAGGATAGCCTCAAACTCACTGCAATCCTCCTACCTCTGCTTCCCCCACCACCACGTGCTGGGATTAAAGGTGCGCACCACCACACTGGCTGCCCTTGTTCTTTTATGTACCACTGTAAGTTGTGTTGTAGGCTCTTGAGACCTAGATGTTGTAACTTTGAAGTTATCAGGTTCACTTTTTTCTTTGTCAGTAGATGAATGTATTATGCATTTTAAATAGTCTCATTGATAAATGAATTAAGTTTGAGCACCAGGTCTAACTCAAGCTTCCTATGGTAGATTCATTCTCAAATCTTCTTCCCTCCCAGGAGCCTTCTTCAGGCCCTGAAGTGTCTGAAGAGCAGGCCTTACAGCTGGTCTGTAAGATCTTCCGTGTCTCTTGGAAGGACCGAGACAGAGACGTCATCTTTCTTTCTTCTCTTTCTGCGCAGTTTAAACAGAACCCAAAAGAAGGTAGGAATTCTTTTCATCAGGGTTTTCTTTTGTTTTTTTCAGAGCACTTATTAGGAAGCATGGTGAGAGAGCTTTGAGCTTCTTTGTCATCCATATTCGCTCTGACTTGCTTTGGGGCTGTACAGGTGGCTTCTTGGTGAGGAGGATGTCGGGTGTCCTCGATTCCTCCTCCTCCTTTTCTCTTTGAGACGGTCTTTCTCGAAGCTGGAGCACACACCATTTTTCAGTTAGACTGGCTGAGAGCAAGGCCCAGCAATCCTTCTGTCTCTTACCTCCCTTAGCACTGGGGCTCTAGGCATGCCCAGCCATGCTTGGCTTTTTACATGGGTGGTAGAGAATCAGACTCAGGTACCCATACTTGCACAGTAACTGCTATTATTCACTGAGCCAGCCCTCAATTGTAGCTTTTTTTTTTGCAAACACAGAGACAAGACAGACAGAGCACGAGCATAGGCACACCAGGGTCTCTAGCTGCTGCAAAGGAACTCCAGACCCATGTACCACTTTGTGCATCTGGCCTGTAAAACACACACATACACATATATACATACACACACACACACACACACACACACACACACACACACACACACAGAGTGAGAGAATGGGCACACCAGGGTCTCTAGCTGCTGCAAATGGACTCCAGACGCATGTGCCACTTTGTGCATCTGGCTTTTTGTGGGTACTCGGAATCAATCCCTGATTGTCAGGCTTTGCAGGCAAGTGTCTGAACCACTGGGGCATTTCTCCAGCCCCTTAATTGTAATTTTTAGTGACCTAACCAAGTAAAATTTACATGGGTTTAAATACCTATGGTCTGGAGAGATGGCTCAGCGGTTAGGGCACCGGCCTCCAGTGCCTAAGGCCCCTGGTTCAATTCCCCAGGACCCACATAAGCCAGACCCATGAGGTGGTGGCCCTGGTGCGCTCTCTCTCTCTCTCTCTCTCTCTCTCTCTCTCTCTCTCTCTCTCTCTCTCTCTCTCTCTCTCTCTCCCTCTCTCTCCCTCTCTGCTTGAAAAATGAATGAATAAAATATTTAAATATCTAAAGACCAACATGAATCACCTGGGAGCTGGGAAGAAGGAAGCTTGACTGTAGAATTTGCTTCAGTAAGCCAGAGGATGACTCATTATTGGACCCTTCATAAAGTCTTCTGAATGTTGAACTTAGAATTGTATTGTATATAAAGTGTATAGTAGCTTGAAATAGTTACATTTATATATAATAGAAATAGAAACCCAGCTGCATTTATGCTATGAAGACTTCAGCTCTATGGTTGAAAGCTTCTTTTTACAGTTAATGTATATCAGACTAACTCTCTTTGATTATACTTCACTTTCCTTTTAAGTAAGCTTTTTAGTTTTAAAAAAGTAAAGGTAAAGGTTGGGGAGATGGCTCAGTACTTAAGGCATTTACCTGCAATGCCTATACGTCCCAGGTTTGATTCTCCATTACCCACATAGAGCCAAATGCACAAAGTGGTACATGCATCTGGAGTTCATTTGCAGTGGAGGCCCTAATGCACCCATATTTTCTCTCTTTATCTCTCCTTGCAGATAAGTAAAATATTAAAAACAAAAGTAAAAGTAAGGGCCGGAGAGATGGCTCAGCGTTTAAGGGACTTGTCTCTAGTGCCTAAGGTCCCCAGTTCAATTCCCCAGACCCACAAGGTGGTGGCCCTGGCGCTCTCTCTCTCTCTCTCTCTCTCTCTCTCTCTCTCTCTCTCTCTCTCTCTCTCTCTCTCTCTCTCTCTCTCTCTCTCTCTCTGCTTGAAATGAATAAATAAAATATAAAAGTAAAAGTAAAACTTTTAAGCTAGCATGTTCACATTCATGTGTCATTCTCATCATTGCTCCTCTCCCTCCTTACTTGAGCTGGAGTCTCACCGATTCCCCAGCTAGCTTTTTTTTTTTTTCTGCTGGAGCCCTGGTGATTTTTCTGGTAAAGGATTAGGGTAGACATGTATGGCCACGCCCGTCTGTTTATGTGGGTCCTGAGTATTGAACTCTAGCAGCCTCTCAGCCCTCCTCAGGCTCTCAAGCTTGCACAGTGTACTCTTAATGTCTGACCACCTCTCCAGCACTAAATAAGCTTTTAATTTGGAATGATTTTAGGTTTACAGAAAAGTTTTAAAGGTAGTATAAGGAGGTTCTATATCCTCATTCAGTTGTCCTGATGTTAAGCTAAGGCATGTTTGCCAGAATTTAGATTTTTATTGACTAAATTCCAGACTTTGGGTTTCACAAGGTTTTCAGCTAGTCCTTTCACAGTTCAGAATCTGATTAGGTAGGGTTTGTTGCAGGACTGCAAATGAAGAGCCATGTGTAACCTATTTTTTATTCTGCCTTCCCAATAGTGTTCTCTGATTTTAAGGATTTGATTGGCCAGATTTTAATGGAAGTGCTGATGATGTCTACTCAGACCCGAGATGAAAATCCATTTGCCAGTCTGACGGCCACATCACAGCCCATTGCTGCGGCAGCTCGGTCACCAGACAGAAATTTCATGCTGAACACTGGCTCCAGTTCAGGAACGAGCCCCATGTTCTGCACCTTGGGTTCCTTCAGTGCCAGCTCACTGTCGAGGTCAGTGTGATTCTCTGCACAGCTTATGGTATTAAAGGAGCCATGTAGGATGTTGGAGAAGGAGATGAGTATTCCCAGTGTTGACCTGTGCCATGGAGATTATGGTACATTGTGGGGGGATGGATGTGGTCATTGGAAGTGGTATTATTTTTTCTCAATTGAATTTCTTGGCTTTCCATGGCTAGATTGTTGGTAGATTCAAATTTAAAAACGAGTCACTCTTTGAAAGACGGCCGTCAAGGTCTCCGGATCAGTGTAGCAATTAGAGTCTAGTCATTTAAATGCTCTCTGATCAGTGTACTTGAACTCTTAGAGATGTGAAGTAATTATACTATCCTTTAAAAGACTGATATTTTCCATTTTAGTTATCGCAAGTTTTCTTTGATTTTTCTCTTCTTTCTTTCCTTTCTCAACTGATTTAGCCTCTATGAAACTAGCCCAGCTCCCTCTCCCAGTCTCTGGAGCTCTGTGCCAGTGCTGAGTCCATCCTTTGCCTCATCTTCCCATGCTGCCAGCCAGATGGCTGTACCTTCAGCTTCCCTCAGCCCTCACAGTACTACCTTTGGAACTGCGGCAGGAAGCCAGTCCTCGTCCCCGCGTTACCGGCCCTACACTGTCACACACCCGTGGGGATCTTCCCCTTCCCCCACGCCACGGTCTTCGTTAGGCACCTCCATTCTGTCTAGCTCCCCAGGCCTCCCTGCCCTCTCCAGTAGCCCCCAAGCAGTACCTGCCAGCAATTCCAGACAGAGGCCCAGCAGCATGGGCTCAGCCTTGCCAACAGCCTCGCCCAGTGCTGCAAGCAGAAGTGCTGCAAGCAGACGTCCCTCCTCCCTGCGGATCTCTCCTAGGTATTTATTTGCAGGAGAGCTGCATGTGTGTTTGCAGTGCAGGGAAAGTAGATTAACCTGGTTTGGAAGAACTGCTGTGTGACACTGACCTCAGCTGAGTGGTGGGAGTTGTTTGGGGTTATTAACCTGTTTTGGTGGCTAGTTTGGAAGGCATGTGCCCCGACTCCAGGCTTCTACAAGGCTTTGATCATATGCGAGAACATAAGGTTGCGCCATTGTGCGCTCCGTTCTGGTCCTCTTTACCCTGGCCCTTCCTTCTGTCTACACAAAAACAGGAAGATTGCATTTTTAGGATCATGTGTTATTCCTCATTACAAATGAATTTTAGACACTGTGGTCAGTGTTGTATTTGCAAACTGGGGCTCACAGGACCACCTTTTGGCTTTTTGGATTGTGCCAAGGGTGATTGAAATAAATACACCCAGGGGCTGTGGGCACATCTGAGCCCATGTCTGCTCTTTCTGGTGAGGCAGCTCCACGGGCCATTCATGCCTGGATGCTTTGAGTTTTGGTTATATGTAGTTTTAGCCCCTTTTCAAATGACCTGTGCATTCTTATTATCTAGGGAATTGTTTTTCTGCATGTCAGTGGAGCAAACATTTAGTATAAGATTTATTTAAAATGATAGCAGATGCCGGGTGTGGTGGCACCCACCTTTGAACTCAGCACTTGGGAGGCAGAGGTAGGAGGATTGAGACTAGCCTAGAACTACAGAGTAAGTTCCAGGTCAGCCTGGGCTAGCGTGAGACCCACTTGGGAGAAAAACAAATGACAAACAAAAACAAAATGATAGCAGATGCAAAAGCTTCTCCTTTTCGTGTTTTCCTTTGTTCCCTGATGACCTTTTTTGCTTTTGTTGTGGTAGTATGTACGACAGTCCTTTCTCCTTCCTCTTCCTCGCACTTTCTGGGGACAGTAGTGATGAAGAAGATGAAGAAGAAGATGATGATGATGATGATGAAGGTGGTGGTGGTGGTGATGATTTTTCTTGTGTCCAGTTTGGGTCCAGGTATCAGAAGAATGGAGTCTCACCCTTGCATGTGCTTTAGGTGCTGAGGAACTAACTTCTGTAACAGGCTAGGCTGAAGTGAAATGGCCTAGTAGGTGAACTAAAGCATAAGGACTGTATCATGGGACGATGTGACACATCTCCAGTTGTTGCCTATTACATTGTGAGAAAAATGTCTCTATCAGTTATCAGAAACCTGAAAACAAGTTGATGACCATTCATCATTAAAGTCCACCCACCTTTATGTTAAAAGAAAAAAAAAGGACCCTTCATTTATCCATTGCAAGAATGTTTGCAGTACGGTTGCACTGATGGCTGGTGATCAGGAATGGAGTAGGCTTGACAGGATGGGTATTTCCTTCCATCCCCTCTGCTTTGACTTCAGATCATGGATTTCCCTGAGCACCTCATTTGTTTCAAGAGACTATGGGATGGTTGCAGAGACTAAAGCAGGGTTCAGCATGTCACTGTATGTTCCTCCCTGAAAAATGCTTCTTAGGTTTTCTAGATGACTTTGAGCAGGAAAGTACAATAGCCTTGTTTCTAGTCCTCTGACTCATTGTCTTAGCCAGAGTCGGCTCTGGACAGAATTGGTATTTCTGCCCAGCTGTTAAAGAATAGCTGCAGGTTATAAATAGAGCAGCAGTGGGAGTGAGTGAGGTGCACTTCCTTTAGATGCAACAGCTCATAGAAGAACGTTGACATAAGGCTGGGTATTGCTTCAGGAAGGCTGATATTTGTATTAGATTGGACGTTTTATTAACTATTTCTCAAGTAAATTTCCCAAAAGGGGGGAAGTATTTTTCTCATGTAGATAAAATCCTGTTGTATACAGCAGACATCTGTAGGAATCACTTTCTGTACATGATCAAAGTACTTGTCTACAAGTTTTGCCTGTGGGAGAAATGCTCTCTCCATTTAATTCTGGTTTAACAAATCTATCCTATCATAAGCTCCTATTGCTAATGTCCACTTTCTATATTTCCTGCATTTCAACCTTGCCTGAGATCTAGGTTCTTACCCCATAGGAGAAACACTGATGGTAAAATAATAGGAACAAATATCTGCTAAGCTTATATTCCCAGCACTGCCTGTGCTTTCTTAATCTTCAATGCAGCATTGTGGGAGGAAATGGGTGCAAGAAGTTTCAAGTCATTCACTAGTAAGAGGTTGAGCCTTGGATTCTGACATAGCAGCCAGAATCCAGAGCATACTATTCCCACACTGTGCTGTCTCAGGCCCTTTTGTGTTTGCCCACCAATGTCTGCACCATTCTTGTTCCTTAGTAGTTATTTTGCTGCTGAGAGTATATGTGTCCTATTCCTAGAACTGGAGGAGGCACCAGCATTTTATGTCTTAATTATAAAATTAAATCCCAGTCAGTTGGAAGACCTTTCTTTGGTAGTTACAGTGAAATGGAGTGGACCTGATTGTATATTAGATAATCTAATTGTAGATTACTAGTATTCCTCCAAAAGAATGGAAGAGGATGGTTACAGAACATACAAGTAAAAATAGAGAACTTGAGAATACATATAGAGTCAGAACCATGAAGAAATAGCAAAAATTTTTAATTTTTTTAGTGGGATGGGGAAGGTTACCTGATGCATCCGAAGCTGCCCTCTTAACATGTGATCCAAGGCCTGGAATTTACAGGTGCACACCACTGTTTCTGACTTAAACCTTGTCAATTTGAGTGATCAACACAGGGATAGTTTTTTTTTTTCCCCTTCCCCTTTCTAACTTATCTTGCCAGAATTTTGTTTCTTTTGAAGAAAACTACTTTTTTGGTGCACGTATATGCAGAGTAGGTGAGATAGCATATGTGATACGATGGGAATCTTGTATGCATGAGTCTCATATGCACCTGAGTGGAGGCCAGAGAACATTGGATACTCTCCTCTCTCCAAGGTCTACAGTCAAAAACTTGTTCAAAGGGAATCCCACTAGAGAAGGGATTATAGTAGAGCTCTTCAGGAGGGCTTCCTAGGACTTCTTTAGTTCAGGTTGTACATGTGTACTGTGTGAGAGATGCTCAAGCATACTATCTTCATCTTTGCAGCGGGTTCAGCTATGTTTCAGTTATGTGAAGTAGATAGACGATTCACTGCTCCCTAGTTATCAGAATGGTGTGTTGATTCTCCTAGAGAGAGGAATACTTTTAAAAAAAAAAAGTTTGTTTGTTTATCTGCAAGCAGAGAGAGAAAAGGGGCATGTGAGGTCCTCCTAGCCCTGTAAACCAACTCTAGATACGTGCTCCTCTATGCATCTGGGTACTGGGCAATCAAACCTGGGCCTTTAGGCTTTGCAAGCAAGCACCTAAACTACTGATCCATCTCTCCAGCCCTGGAATACTTATTTCCAGCTAGGTGTGGTGGTGTATGCCTTTAATCCCAGGCAGAGAAAGGAGCATTGCTGTGAGATTGAGACCATCATGGGACTACAGAGTGAGTGCCAGGTCAGCCTGGGCTAGACTAGTGAGACACTAGCTTAAAAAAATAAAACTATCAACAATATATATTTCAAGATCTTAGAATGTCAGAGATGTATTATGAATTATATAACTATTTACTGAGCAACAAAAGTGAAGTGCTAACATATACATGTATGTGTAGTTTTTTCTGTTTGTTTTTGTTTTGTTTTGTTTGTTTGTTTTTTGAGGCAGCCTCACTGTTCTATTGCCAGGCTCAAGCAGTCTTTCCTCCCAGCCTACAGAATAGCTAGAATTATAGGCACATATCATCACAGCCAGTCTCATTTAAGTATTTTTAAATGTTTATTAATAACATAAATTTGTGCATGTAAAAGATACACCACTTTCTCCTTTAGTATCACATCTTGCAATTTGACTGCATTTCTGTCTTATTGAGTCTGAAAATTTCTGAAAGTCAGTTTTAACCATTGACTCAAATATTACTTAGTACTGGTGAAACTGGCTGTTTGGTACTTGATGCTAATTTCCCCTGGAACCTAGAGCACTGACCCTATCTATAGCTTTGAGACATTCTGGATTCCTTTGTTGGATTAAAGGTTTGTGTCACATATTTTCTTTCCATCCTCTTACAATACGAGCTAGTTGTTCCATTCTAACCTTTTTGATACAGTGTCTTGCTTTATAGCCTTAATCTTTCTGCCTTAGCTACCCAAGTTCTGTGATTACAGGCAAGTGCCTGCACACCTGGTAACTTGTTACTTCATATTTTAGTGAAATACTTCTGTAACTATTTCTTTTTTTTTAGTTTACACACAGTCTTCTGAAACCTACTTTTTTATTTCTTTTTTTAAAAATACATATTTATTGTCCATAATGAGTTACATTATTTAGTGGGCAAACAATGTGTTGTTATCCCGAATTCCTCAATTCCCCCCCCTCCCCATCCCTGATCAGTTGTATATCCTCCTCTGTGTTCTGTAACTATTTCAAGTGGAGTTATGGAAATAGCTCAGTGGTCAAAGGCACTTCTGGGTTCAATTCCCTAGTACCCATATAAAGTCAGATGTACAAAGTGGCACATATATTTGGAGTTTGTAAGGATAAAAGACTCTGGCACATCCACACACATTCTCTCTCTTTTGCAAATGCATAGTTTTTTTTAAGAGAAACTTTCAAGTGACAATGGAGGGCTCAAATTTGAGTTAAAATTGAATGGAACATGTTGCTTGGAATGGAATCTAATTTCATTGACAATTTTATGAGCTGTCATTGTCCAGCATGCTGAGTGTACACAAACATGAATCTACTTGCCAGCTGTGGGTGCCACACCAAGCTGACACTTTGCAGCTGGCAGGGCCTATTGACATCAAGTATAAGATGCTTTTGCCTGACAGTGGTGTCTCACTCCTTTAATCCCAGCACTTGGAAGGCTGAGGTAGGAGGATTGCTGTGAGTTCTAGGTCAGGCCTGGGCTACAGTGAGACCCTACTTCAAAACAATAAATAAGAAAGTTACTTTTCAGAAAATATGAGAAATATGGATGAATTTTCAGCAAATTCATTAAAAATTTATTTTAAATACAAGAGTCGTCTGTTTTCAGTGACATCTCTGAGAGCTGCTATAAGGAAATTGCTTTGAAATGTATCCAGACACAAGGCTGGATTAGCACAGTCCGTTTTTGGAATGAGCAGTGATAGAATCAGTGAGTCACTAATGCCAGCAGCAAAGCAAAGGATCAGAGATCGCTTGAAGCTCATATTTCTGCATTGTGATAAAGATTGATTTCTCCTCAGTGCTCACAAGGAAGTGCTACACTTTTCACATTTATTTGTTGATGGGTTTTTATTTTGTTGTTACGTGTGTTTTCCCTGTGCATCATTACACTGGTTACTATCTTTCTGTTGTCAGGCCAAGTAAGAAATATCAGATGCTGCTATTAATTAGTAAAATGTACTAAAACATTAATTACCAGGAAGACACAAGAACAAGAGGCTTAGGAGATAGCTTAGTAGGTAGGAATACTTGCCATGCAAGCATGAGGACCTAAGTTCAATCCCTAGCACCCAAGTAAAAAGCCAGGTGTGGCACTGGAGAGATGGCTTACCCAATAAGGCATTTGCCTGCAAAGCAGACGGACCCTCGTTTGATTCCCCAGTGCCCACATAAAGCCAGATGCACAAGGTGTTACATGTGTCTGGAGTTCATTTGCAGTGGCTGGAGGCCCTGGCGCACACATTCTCTCTCTGTCTGAGTCGGACTCTTTATTACACATTCTCTCTCATAAATAAATGAATTGATAAAATATTTTTTAAAAATGCCAGGTGTGGGGGCTGGAGAGATGGCTTAGCGGTTAAGGCACTTGCCTCCAGTGCCTAATGCTCCCTGTTCAATTTCCCAGGACTCACATATGCCAGACCTACAGGGTGGTGGCCCTGGTGTTCCTCCCTCCCTCTCTCCCTCCCCCCTCTCTCTGCTTGAAAATGAATAAATAAAATATTTTTTTTAAAAATGCCAGGTGTGGCCCTACACATCTATAACCTCAGTCCTGAGAGGTGTGTTAGACAGGAGAATCTCTGGAGCTTCATGTTCACCCTATCTGACTGAAAATGGCACCTCCAGGTTCTGTGAGAGACTATCTCAAGAAAACAAGTGAAAGAGCAGTAGAGGAAGACACCAGTGTTCTCCTCTGGCCTCTGCATGAATGTGCAGTAGAATACCCATATGCTCACATGTGCATACACTATACACATACCACACACAAGAACAAATTTGTTTTGTTCTAAGATTCCTATGTTGATTGCCCATCTCTGTCCTGGCTCTAGTGAGGAGCTTTGTGGGTAGTTTAGCATCCTTCTCAAACAGAAGGGCTGCCTTTTTCTTTGGGCTGCCCTTTAGGCTCATGTCTTTCCTTCTTTCTTACAAGACCTGATTGTAGATCATAATAATTCACCTTTGTTGGACCC
The DNA here is from genome assembly GCA_004024765.1 of Zapus hudsonius. Taxonomy (NCBI): domain Eukaryota; kingdom Metazoa; phylum Chordata; class Mammalia; order Rodentia; family Dipodidae; genus Zapus; species Zapus hudsonius. The sequence continues at coordinate 4,446 of PVHP010025710.1, read as the reverse complement.
AGAGCTGAAAGCCTTGGATTTAAGAATAACATTGTTTTCATGTTCTTCACTGAAGTATTTCACTACCATGGTTTGATTCTGAGGTTAGCTATGTGTGTTTTCCCATCTTTCCAATGCTAAGGTCAGTAATGTCTATTTTCCAAGATTAGTGACACACAAACATATTGTTGCCATATCAATTCTTCTCAGGCCTCTTAGTTTCTAGCCTTCTAGTCTTTAGTTGCCTGCTCTAAGTGGAAGGAGAGGTATGTCCATCAAGGGCCTGATATTCTCCCCAAACTTTATCATCATCTACATCTGTATTTTTGCTTAGTTTCCTCACTTCCTCTTTATTTCAGAATTCCTTGCTTGGTCCTATGCTGTAGTTAATTTCTTTTTTCTTTTTTTTTTAAAGATCAGTGTCATAAACACCCAGTTTGATGTATGACCTGGTTGGTGATTGACCTTAACTTTAATTTCCCCAACCGAATCGATGTGACTTTGTTCAGCTTTTGTCACAGAATAGTCAGCACTCATAATGGTTGTGCTTCGCTTGTCTCCTGCTAATGGTTTTCATTGAACCTCACAGCAGATGGGGTTCTAGGTCCAGGTAACATGTAAGCAGCAAGCCTATTTCTAGATCCCACATCTACTTACTCCTTGTGAAAGAATTCTGTCAGTTTTGTTTTCACTGTTTTGCCTTGTTCACTTTATTTTGGAATTTAAAAAAATATATTTATTTTTTTGCAAGCACACACAGAGAGAAAGTGGGCACACACCAGAGCCTCTTGCTACTGCAAATGAACTCCAGATGTATGTGTTACTTTATGCATTTGACTTTACATGGAAAATCAAACCCAGGCCATAAGGCTTTGCAAGCAGGTGCCTTTAATTGCTGAGCCATCTCTCCAGCCACAATTAAAATTAGTTTCAGAATTTTAATAGCAAATGCATTCATGTCTCCTTCTAACTGGACTTCTTGCCTAAGCTCTATTCTGTTGTCAAATGCTTGGTGAAGTCTTTTCAGGTCTATGCTAGAGGACTTAAGGATACAAAATTTTTCTTAGTCCCTCATAACTTTAACTCCTAAAGTGCTGGATCATAGTATCATCTTGCTTTATTAACCCCAGGTTTGCTTGAGTGATGCTGGTCATTGTGGGCTGTGATGGTGACTTCTCGGGTCTGTCCGAGTCATGCCGGCTAGTGTGGATTAAGAGCCTGTGATGGTTTTCAAATGCTTTGACTAAGCAGCAGTTCTTAGTTCTTCTGGTTTAGGGGTCACTGTCCCCAGAAAGGTCAAGCCCCCTTATAGACTCCTGTATTTATCAGAGATCACTCTGGTTGGCCTGGGCACAGGAAAAAGATGCTATGAGCTCCAGTCTGGGCTGCATGGGTGTTTGTGCTTTGTCGTGATGCAGGGATCGTAACAGGCTTTCTGCTGCAGAAACATAAACTTTGTGAAAATAAATAATCAAGGAGGGATCATCATCAATGTTTTTTTTTTCCTTCTCAAAAGTTTGGGACCTTCTGGTGGAGCAAGTAATTGGGATTCTTACAGTGACCATTTCACCATTGAAACCTGCAAGGAGACAGATATGCTGAACTACCTCATCGAGTGTTTTGATCGAGTTGGAATAGAGGAAAAAAAAGCACCAAAGGTACTGTGAAAAGGATTTACAAAGAGGAGGCAAGCCCTGATTTGTTTCCCTGCTCCTGAGAGAAGTCATTTATTCATTGAAGAAGTTACTGAGTGTCTGCTGTGTGCCAGGCAGGGTCTAGCTACCTGGGATGGATGAGTGAATAAAACAGGCTCTAGGCCTCACAGAACTTACATTCTGGTGGAGAGAAGAAGTAACAGAGACAGGTGTGAGCTCAGGCATCCTGGCTTCAGAATCCTCTCTTGACCACACCCAGTGAGTGACTTACATGGTCTCAATAATTGCTGATTATGTCACTTTTTCCATTGCTAGGACAAAATTCCAGGTCAGCCTGAACTAGAGTGAGACCCTACCTCGGGAAAAAAAAAAAAAAAACCTCACAGTTTCAAATGTTTCAGTCCATGGCCAGCTGGTTCCATTGTTTCTGGACTATGATGAAGAAGATCATGGTGGAGAGGCTTGACACAGTAAAGTTGCTCTCACCATGGCAGTCAGGAAACAACAACAGATGAAAGGAAAAGAAAGCCTTGGGACTAGGGAGATGGCTCAGAGATTAAAGAAGCTTGCTTATAAAGCCCGCCAGCTGGGGTTCAATTCACAAGCCACTGATATAAGATAGGTGCAAAAAAAGGTTCAAGTTCATCTGCAGTGGCAAGAGGCCCTAGCACATACAGCTATACCCTTTAAAGATACTCCCAGTGGCCTCCTTCCTCTAACTAGGCCTCACCAGGTTGGTGTTTCATCAGGAGATGGATCCATTGATAAAGTTGTAACCATCTTGATCCAGTCACTAATAACAAACCACCAGTGGCAACCAAGCCTTTAACACAGGAGCCTTAAGGGGTCAATTTTAGATTCAAGCTATGTGCAGATAGTCTGTGATAACCATGATAATAATCAAATTATGGAGCACCTGTAGATTGCTCGGAACTATACATTAGGTTGATGTTTTATTGTTATTTTCTTTAGGCAGGGTTTGTCTCTAGCCCATACTAACCTAGAACTCACTCTGTAACCCAGGCTAGCCTCAAACTCATGATGATCTTCCTACCTCAGCCTCCTGAGTGCAGGCTGTTAGCTTCCTCTTGTGAAGGGCCTCTTTGGACATTGTTGTACTTAACTTTAGAAAGAGCAATGAAAACCAAGAGAGGCGGTTCATATCTCTTAATTCCACCTCTGAGACAGGTGCAAGGCAGCGATGCTCACCACTATACCACTAATGCCACACCAACTGAGGCAGGTGGATTGCCATGAGTTTGAGGTCACCGTAGGTTGTAGTGTGAAAAATCCTGTCTCAACATTCCCACTCCCATAAAGGGAAGAGAATGGGCTTGTCCTCAGGGTTCTGCAGAGGCAGTACATGTGGGTGAAATACCTGGTGCATGTTGTCCATTAAAGAGATTTGAAGCACGCCATTTTTGGCCATCACTTGTCAGTTTTGTACAAGATGGTATTGTTTGTTTTTTGTCCTGACTGTCACCATTCTTTTTCAGATGTGCAGCCAGCCAGCAGTTAGTCAGCTTCTGAGCAACATCCGCTCACAGTGCATATCCCATACTGCATTAGTACTGCAGGGTTCCCTAACACAGCCCAGGTATGGAGGACGCTCAGGTCGCTATGTGCTGATGTTACTGGGAGGGGGCCAAATTCCTCAGCAGACACCAGGCTTCTTGCCATCTTACATCACTTTGGATAACTTGCTTTGCTGTGCTGTGAGAGGTTTTTTTTTTTTTGTTCAGTGCTCAGAGCTTCTTTCTAACACAATGAAAATGGAAGTTCTTTCTTTATCTTCTAAAGTTAATATAAACACATTTTAAAAAGAAATTTATTACATGTCAAGAGTTCTGTGTATATTTTGAAATAGGTTATTGTTGAAATATATGGAAATAAGAGATAATTAATAATTTACTTTAAATCAAATGCTTGAAATTGGTAGAGGTATTTGATAAAATGTATATATCATCACTTTCTGTGTGTTACATAATCAATTTCTGTTACTTAGTATTATAGAGTATTAATAGAAAGCCAGGCAAGGTGGCCCATGCCTGTAATGCCAGCATTCGAGAGGCAGAGGCAGCAGAATAGCCTCAAATTTGAGGCTGCCCTGGGCTATATAATGAGTTCCAGGTCCACCAGGGCAACCTACTGAGATCTTGCCTCAAAACAGGAAGATAAAACAAAAAAAAGTGGTGGAATGATTAGCTTGGGAATCAACCAAAGTGCTACAATTTACTTGCTTTGGGAAATTCCATAAAGACTTCAAGTTTAATAAAAGATTATATATTTCATTATTATGCAAAAATATATAAAAAAGAAATTATAGTTATTTATTCCAGGTGTTATTTTCTGTGACATAACTATATGATTTTTGATTCTTCTCAAAATGGAGGGAAGTTAAGGCTGGGGCATGGTAGTGCATGCTATTAAGAGTCTAAAAATTACTATTAATCTTTGTTCTCAATTTAAGGAGATATAAATAAGTCAGACTGGGGAGGTTGCTTAGTGGTTAGAAGCACTTTCTTACAAATCTATTGTCCTGGGTTCAAATCCCAAGACACCCACATGAAGCCAAACAAAAAAAGCAGTGTACACACTTTTGTTTGCAGTTGCAAGAGACCCTGGCATACCCACATCCACACATGTGCATGCAAATAAAATTTAAAAAGAAACATACAGTGCAGCTTCCTTTCCTTTCCTTTCCTTTCCTTTCCTTTCCTTTCCTTTCCTTTCCTTTCCTTTCCTTTCCTTTCCTTTCCTTTCCTTTCCTTTCCTTTCCTTTCCTTTCCTTTCCTTTCCTTTCCTTTCCTTT
>PVHP010025709.1:0-25300 GCA_004024765.1 Zapus hudsonius | reverse complement strand
GGATGGGTGGGTGGGTGGATGGATGGACAGGTGGATAGATGGATGCGTGGGTGGGTGGATGGACAGATGACCGACAGCCTGGCCTGCCTCAGCACAGTCCCCAACACCATTGGCTACTGCGTCCCGTCCCAAGCCTCAGGAGGAGCATCTAAAGACCATTCGGCCTGGGTTCAAATTCTGCCTCGGACCCTTCGGAGCTGAGCTCGGTCACGTCTGCACCTGAATCCCGACCGGCTGGAGATGGAGGAAGGGCCGGGACCCGGCTGGCAGGCGGCGGGGCGCCCCGCGCACGCGCAGGCGCATGGCAGGAAGAACCCTTCCCAGCCCGGCTGGTGCGTTCCGCCAGCAGGCGTCAGCGGCGGCCTCTGCGCCTGCGTGCGCGCCTGCGCAGCGGCGCCCGGGGAGCCGCAGGGGGGTGAAGAAGGGGCCGGCCTTGGAGCTCCAGCGACGCAAGATGGCAGCCACCACGGGTTCGGGTGAGCGGGGGCGCCGGGCCGGGCCGGCCGGGGGCCGGGGGCCGGCGGAGACCGTGGCCGCGGGGCGCCGGCGTGTCGGCGTCGCCCGTCCCGGTCGCGGGGCTCGGCGGTGGTGGCCGCGAGGCGGGCCGGGCCGGGGAGGAGGAGCAGGCGGCGGCCGGAAGCCCGGGCGGGGACCACGGGCCACGATCGACCGGCGCGGTGGGAACCCGGCGCCCCGGAGGCCGTCGACGGCGAGGGCTGGGGATCCCGGCGTGCCCGTGTCTGGGGGACATCGGGGAAGCTCGGGGACGGGCGGGAGGAGGAGCCGGGGTCCCCCTGGGCTCGGGGATGGCGACTTCCGGGACGGTGGCCTGCGCGGACGCGCGCCCCGGGAGCCCTGGGGGTGTCACCGAGGAAGCCCCCCCCCTGCGCCGGGCCGATGGAGGAGATCCAGCCTGCTTTGTGGAGGCGGGCACTGCCTTCCACTCCTCTGGGTAACTGGGACAGATGTGTGGGTTCAGCTCAGGAGCGCCCCATTGGCTGGGTGGGAACGGGGATGAGAACCCTTAGGTGACTGGAGGGGCCCTTGCGGGAGGGGTTCCACCAGGCCGTCGTGCCAGGCTCTTGGTTACTGGATCCTGTGCCACTCGGCATCCTAAGAGGGGGAGACCTGCGCGGGCTGCTTTAGTTGGTATCAGTGGGGACCCGGGTGGTCTGAGGACGTGAGGTGTGCATTGGCCAGGGTCATAGCTCGGGCTGGAGCAGCGAGAGAGATGGATCCCCCCCCAAGTGAGGTTTTGAGAGATGGGTATCCCCCTTTATAAAGGTGAGGAGCTGGCCTCTGGGGTGCCTGGCCATGAAGGTGGCCAGGGATGAGGGGTCAGGATGGGCCACCAGCCTGTGTTACTGAGGTCCTTGGACTGTCTGAGGCCACAGCAGCAGTTAGGAGTAGTGGGCGGTCTAGAGAGAGTGTTGAGGAAGTCACATTTTCGGGGTGTCGCTCCTCCAGCACCCTAAAGAGCTTTCCTTGTGTGTTAGGACAGGAGCTAAGTGCATTGGAAACGGGGTTCTGTTTGGGGTCTTCCTGTGGCCTGCTAGACTTTGGTTCCTGCTGGCACAGTGCTGAGTCAGCTCATTCACCATTCACTGCCACAGATGCTCCCAGAAGCCCGAGGCTGAGTCAGGCCGGATTGCTGGGGAGCCTCTCCCCAGAGCAGCATCCCTGCCAGGCCCCTGGACCAGGGAGCGCAGTGCCTGGACAGCCAGGGTTGGGGTGGTACTGCCCCTCAGCCCTGTTTCCAGTCAACTGAGCTCCGTTCCCTGCCACCCCATTCTCACTTCTTGCAGAGTGCTTCATAAGTGCCATGGTGGGCACATCAAGGTGTGCTGCTCTGTATTGGAATACAAGCGCACTGACCTAGCTGGATATGGCTGGGGTAGAGCCCTTGCCTAGCATGCCTGAGGCCCCGAGTTTGATCCCCAGACCTACCGAAATAAACACCCAAGATTGGGTCCCATGGGGCAGACTTTGAGGTGCCCTAAGGTGGACTTCCCACGTCGCATCCAGTACGGACAGCAAATAGGTAGAGGAGACCTGTCCTTGAGGCCATGAAGGGTGTGAATTTTTTTTTTAAATATTCATTTTCAAGCAGAGAGAGAGAGAGAGAATGCACCAGGACCACCATCGTGTGGGTCTGGCTTATGTGGGACCTGGGGAATTGAACCCAGGGCCTTAGACACTGGAGGCAAGTGCCTTAACCGCTGAGCCATCTCTCCAGCCTAGGGTGTGAATTCCTGATGCCTTCAGAAAACAGCCAGTGCTCTCAAGAAGTTGTCTGGAGAGCCGTCAGAGAAAGCTCTTGGGAGACCAAGGGTGGGTGTCACAGCCAAGGTGGTGCAGGGGTGGTGGTCCGGCTTAGCATTAGGGGCGGGAGAGATGGCTCTATCTAAGGCGTTGGCCTGCAAAGCCCAGTGACCTCGGTTGAGTCCCCAGGACCCATGTAGAGCTGATGCTCAAAGTGGTGCATGCGTCTGGAGTTCATTGCAGCAGCTGGAGGCCTTGGTGCTCCCTCTTTTTCTTCCTTTTCTTTTCTCTTCGCTTGCAAACAGATAGCCTTAGTGCATGTGGGAGACTAGTTACGGAGATGAGGTGGAAGCTTATGGAGTTGGATTTTGCTAAGTGCCGAGGGGGGCATCCAACTAGTAGTGTCTGGTAGATCTGTGGAAAATGAATGAATGAATGAATGAGTGAATGAATGAGTGTCTTTAGAGAATGGCAGCTGACCTGTACCCCCAGGCACTGAGAGCATGCAGATGCTAAGAGTGGAAGGAGTGTCTGCGGGGCCCTTCTGGTGTCAGGCCTGGCTCTGGTTTACTTGGCCTCTTCATTAATCTGTGCCCTGGTTGCCAGGAAACAGCTGTGCAGTGTGACACTCCTGTCTGGGCTCAGCTTTGCTGTTGTGGTTACTGCTCTCAGCTCTAGCCTCTCCTCTTCAGGACAGCAGACAGGTTCTTCCTCAGAGCCAGAGGGCCTGCCCTGGCCAGGGGCAATTAACAGATTTGCATACATGGGCGTGGCTTAGAGCACACATCCATCATCTGGAATGTGCTGTCTTCCTTCTGTTTGTGGGTGTTCCTCTGGAGCTGGGCATGGAAAGTGAGAACCAGAGTCCTGGAGCTGCTTGCAGCTACAGCATCCTGCTGCTGTGTCCTGTCTGAGCTCATGGGCTGGGGAGGCAGCTCAGTAAATGAGCACTTGCCTCCCTCCCTCCTTCCCTCCCTCCCTGTGTGTGTCTCTCCGGCCCCTGAGTTGTAATACTACTGTAGTTTGACGAGGTGGAATACAAGCTAGGATTCCTTTGCTTAATCCCAGAAAGCCACAGTGACCTGCAGAGCAGCACCTGTGAGGATGAGGAGAGTTTCCATACTGTGACCTTCACAACACAGCTGGTGCTTTGCCTCACCTCTCCTGCTGTCATACCTAGGTCCTGACAGTGCAACGAGCTAACCAGGACACTGAGGGAAGAGCCATCTTTCAGGAGACAGTGGTCAGACTAGAGCTCTTTAGTGTGCCCTCAAGCGCTGCCCACCCTGTGGCTCCTCTGCCTTAGGAAGGAACTAGACCGGCCTGGACCGCCTGTGTCCTTCCTGAGCTGTGGAGAGCTTCCTCTCAGCAAGACTTTCCTTTTTCAGGGGACCTATTTTATTATTTTAATTTTTTTATCAAGGTAGAGGCTCGCTCTATCCCAGGCTGACCTGGAATTCACTGTGTAGTCTCAGGGTGGCCTCGAACTCACAGCTGTCCTCCTACCTCTGCCTCCCCAGTGCTGGGATTAAAGGCATGCGCCACCACCCCCAGCTTGGGCTTTTTATTTATTATTATTATTCATTTATTTTCAAGCTAAGACAAATAGGGGGAAGGGAGGGAGAGAATGGGTGCCTTAGGGCCTCTAGCTGCTGTAAATGAACTCCAGATGCATGGGCCACTTTATGCATCTGGCTTTATGTTGGCACTGGGGAATTGAACCCTGGTTGTTAGGTTTTGCAGGTGAGCATCTTAACCATTGAACCATCTTTCCAGCTCTTTTTTTGGAGACAGGGTAGGTAATGCAGGCAATCCTCCTGCCTCAGCCTCTACAGTGTACCACCATGCCCAGCTCTGAGACTTTGTTAATTTGCTCTTCAGTGGCTTGCTGTGTCCAGATGCCATGTTGAGCACATCATCTTGCATCTCCCTGGGTCTGCTGAGGCAGGTGCCTGTTGTGAAGGTGAGGAAACTGAGACAGGGACCATGTGGCCCTGGATTGAAGGAACAAGTGTGTTTGGTCATGTTCTTCCAGCTGGGCATCACAGGCTCCAGCCCTGCTCCTTTCTGGAGACAGGGTAGGCGATGACCTGAAAGTGGGCCTCTCCTTTCCTTCACATCTGCCCTGTCACAAGTCCAGCAGGTGGAACCCCATGATAAGGGTCAGACCCTCTTTCTCTGTTGTCTTCCAGACTAACCTGAACCATATTTGTCTTGCCTGGAAGCTGGGCAAAGCCTCTTGCTTCAACTCTCCCTTTTCTGGTCCCATTCTGTGTAGGGGCAGAATGTCTGAAACTGCCCCACCCCTCACTGAGAATGAAGTCAGGTCTTGCTGTCTCCTTGAAGACCTCCACTTGCTTCCAGAGCCTGCCCAGGAGAGGCAGGCTGCTGTCCTGTTCTCTGCTCTGCCCCACCTCTCAGTGCAGTCCCTGACTTCTGAGCATGTGGGTCTTGGTGGATGTAACCACATACATAATTGGACTGTGGAAAAGCAATGCATCAAATAGGATGGGCGCAAGTGTGCTCCCACAAAGGAGTCTTCTCCCTGCAGGGTGCTAGGTCCAAGTTCACCATGTCCTCCATCCCTGCCTCCTGCTCACTTTAGTCTGGCTCCTGGTCTCTGTCCCACCAGCAGAGGCACCCTGGGTTTCTGTTCTGTTCCATTGGACTTTGGAATGACAAGTTGCTCAGGATTCTTCCTCGGAGCCTGAGTGACCTGAAGGACTCACCACACTGCAAGGACCACCCTCTGGAGGGGAGAGTGGCGGCTGCTTGCCCAGGAACAAAAGTCACTTGCCTTAGTGATACCCTTAGGGAGCCTTCCAGATTCCTTACTCTCTGAACAGCAGTGACACTGTGTTCCTAGCTCTGCCCAGCTTCCATGAGCGGGCACTCACACCACGTCCTCAGAGCCAGTCCCACCCACTGCGAGGGTCTGTGTGGTAAACTGGACACAGGCTGCTCAATCCCCAGAGATGCTTGGATGGATTGATTGGTTTTTATTTTATTTTTGAGACAGGGTCTCACTCTTAACCAAACTAGCCTAGAACTCGTGGCAGTCCTCCTCACTCTCCCTCATGAGCCACCATGCCTGGCTCCTAAAAGATGTTTAATCATTTTTTTTAATTGTTTTTTGAGATAGGGTATCACTCTAGCCCAGGCAGACCTAGAATTCATTATGTAGTCTCGGGCTACAAATAAAAAACAAACATCTCGAGGCTACCCTGAGACTACATAGGGAATTCCAGGTCAGCCTGGGCTAGAGCAACACTTTACCTCAAAAATAAATAATAATAAATAAAACAAAAACATAAGCTGGGCATGGTGGTGCACACCTTTAATCCCTTCACTCGGGAGGATGGGGTAGGAGGACCTCTGTGAATTCAAGGCCACCCTGAGACAACATAGTGAATTCCAGGTCAGCCTGAACTAGAACGAGACCCTACCTCGAAACCCCCCCCCCAAAAAAAAAAAAAAGATATTTTAAATTAGTTTGAAATCCTGGGTGTTCCGGGGTATTGGTTTGTTCATTCTTTGAAATAGGATCTTGCTTGTGTAGCCTAGGCTAGCCTCAAACTTACAGCAGTCCTCCTGCCTCAGCCTCTTGAGAGCTGGGGTGGCAGATGCACAGTACCATGTTTGATTTCATGATCCCTTGCCCACAACTACTTTAATTTTTGTGCATCTGGCCTTACATGGATACTGGGGAGTTGAACGGGGGTCCTTGGGCTTTGCAAGCAAGTGCCTTATCTGCTGAGCCATTTCTTCAACCCCAGATACTTTAATTTTTGCTGTGTTTCGGCTCACTTCATTGTTCTGTGATATCATGTAAAGCATTATCTATCAATATTCATACTTTTTTTTTTTTTTTTTTTTTTTTTTGCGGTAGGCTCTCTCTCTAGCCCAGGCTGACCTGGAATTCACTATGTAGTCTCAAGTGGCCTCCTACTTCTGCCTGAGTGCTGGGATTAAAGGCATAAGCCACCATGCCCAGCTTTAATATTCATACATTTTCAACCTGCTTGTCATGGTTTTTCTTTGTGACATCCTGTGGCTGCTGACTTGTGAGTTTTATATTTAGCCAAGGTCTGGCTTCAAAAGTGGACACAAATCCAGGAAAATCCCCTAGAAATATCTGAAGTAACAGGAACAAATTTCTTTAAGTTTTGGATTAGTGTGACATTTAAGGCCCTGGTGGAGTTACCTTAGCATGTCCTAGTTCACTGTTTACTAGTCACAACGTGATTGGTTAGAGCTTGTCATTAGATGCCATTCCAGCTGCACTTGAGGTTCTAGGTGTGAGAAAATAGTGGACTCCATTGTTCCTGTGCCGTGGGGTCCGACGCTTCTGCTCTAGGCCAAATGGGATCTGGATTTCACTTTGGGTTCTGTTCTTTTTTCTTTCATATATATTTTTATTTATTTGTAAGCAGAGAGACAAGCTGAGGGGGGGCATGGGTGCACCAGGGCCTTTACCACTGCTAATGGACTCGTGATACATGGGCCCCTGTGCATCTCTCTTTCTGTAGGTTCTGGGGAACTGCAAACAAGCATCTCCTTCCTTCCTTCCTTCCTTCCTTCCTTCCTTCCTTCCTTCCTTCCTTCCTTCCTTCCTTCCTTCCTTCCATCTTTCCATCTATCTTTCTTTCTTTCTTTTTGGCAGCATCTCATTCTATTCTAGGTTGAATAGCCCTCACTTTGAAACTCACTCTGTAGCCCAGGTTGACCTCAAACTTCTGCCTCTACCTCTTCAGCAATTTCCCACTGGAATGTGCAACCACGTCTGGCAACTTTGGAAAAGTGGTTTATTTCTGGATTTTTATTTTGTTTGTTGTTTTGGGGACAGAGTCCCCAAGCTAAGAACTGTCTGTAGGGCTAGGGAGATGGCTCAGTAGTTAAGAGTGCTTGCCACTTTAGAATGAGGATGGGTAAGGCCTGAGACCCCACATTTGACTTCCCAAGAATGCACATAGAAAACAGGGCGTGGCCATGCACTTCTGTAACCCCAGTCCATAGGGAGTAGAGATAGGACATCACTGGGGCTCACTGACCAAAAATGACAGCTCCAGGTTGAGGGAGTGACCTCATCTTAAGGAATATGTAGAAGAGCAGTAGAGAAAGGCACCTGGAGTTCTCTTCTGGACTCTGCACACATGCACAGGCAAAAAAAACTCAGTATGTGCTCCGGGCCGCCTGGAACTTGTGGTGATCCTCTTGCCTCTGCCTCCTAAGTCCTAGGATTACAGACGGGAGTTGATGTGGCCAGCTTAGATGTTGTGACTTTCAGCTTGCCTTCCATTTGAGAAAGGCTGTAATTCCAGCCTCTGGTGTCTGCTATGAAGTCCTGAGACTAGGGTGCTCTTTGCACTGTAGAATGTTGGTTTATCAGCTTTTTGTGCAGTTTATAAAACTTCAGTGTGAGTAGCACACATTCCTAAACTTTAAGAAATAAAGTTTATTTTATGTGTATCTGGCTTTACATGGATACTCAGGAATTGAACCTGAGACAGTAGGCTTTGCAAGCAAATGCCTTTAACCACTGAGCCGTCTCCCCAGCCCCAAAGTGCATTTTATATTGAAGAAAGCTTGTGCAATGAGGGTCTGAGTTCAGGTTCCCAGAACCAAGTGTAACAGTTGCTTTGCTCATTCCTACAACCTCACAAGTTACTCAAGTGAGGGAGTCGTCAGGAGGCAGAGGGCAAGCAGGAAGTCAGGCTTGCCTCCAAGTGACACCCTTCCTCCACCAGCACCACTAGCAGAGGACCAAGTCTTCGAACACATGAGCCTATATATACACTGCCAGCTGCAGGGTAGACAGGGTATCATCACCCCAACCCCCGACAGCGAGGTGGAGGCAGACGGGAGACTCCTGGAAGCTCACTGGCCAGCTTGCCTGGTAAACACAGCAGTTCCTAGCAGCATCTCGAGGTAGGTGAGGACCAGCTTCTAAGGTGGTCCTCTAACCTCCACACATAGTGTGACACACATGCCCACTGTCATGAACACACACAAAGATTTTTTTTAGACTCTTAATTATGTCAAACTAGAACACCTTAGGTGTCAGCTTCAGTACTGTGGTCCCAGTAGAGCCGGAGCTCACGATGTGGTAGGAAGCACTCGCTGAGCATCATGGGGGTGATGATCCCCCTCTGCCTCGGGTAGCTGGGAAACTGAGTCAGCTCGTGAAAGGGAAAGGAAACAGGAAGAAAAGGTATTGCACAGGCCTGACAGGAAGTCAAGGTGTGTGAGGAGAGGGCCTCCAAGTAAGGTTTCTAGATCTTACCATCATCATTCTAGGGTGTAATGTATCATTTCTCTTGAGCTTTAAAATCTACACTTAATCCCTTTAATAATCTTTATAGAACTAGGCTCCCAAGCCAAGCATGGTAGTGTATGCGTATAATTTGAACACTTGGGAGGTAGAGGCAATAAGAATTAGGAGTTTAAGGTCATTCTTGATTATAGCTAATCCAAGACCCTGCGTTTTGCTTTTTTTTTTTTTTTTTCGAGGTAGGGTCTCGCTCTAGTGCTAGGATTAAAGGTGTGCGCCACCATGCCTGACTAGAGTTGGAATTTTGACACTGAGGATCGTTCATTCTGAAGCAATGCCCCGGTTACCTAACATCCATCCATCTGTCCAGGGAGCATCTGAGCATCTGCTGAAGAAGGAAGGTATTGAGCAGAGGAGGTGGAGCTCAGCCCTCATGGAACCTGTTTGCCTGGGGAGAGATGCTCACCAGGGAGGGGAGATGAATGTTTGAAGGAAGGGTGTGGAGGGGCAGAGCCAGATCCCAGGATGTTGGAGAGAGGATCTGGTCAGTCCTTCCTGCACTGGGAAAATGCCAGGGTGAGGCCACAGCCCGCCAAAGGCAGCCTCTTGAGAAGCTGTTCCAGCTGCGTGGGGGGGGGGGCAGCAGGGGGTGACATTGGTGAAGCAACAGGGCTCTGGAATGGGCTGGAGCTTGGATTTGTCCTGGCTACAGGGGGAGGTTGTGGTAGTCTTGAGTAGGGGAGGAATGGCACCCAGTTACCTTAAAGGCTTGTTAGGGAGAATAGGTGTGATAGGCCAGAGGGGAGACGACAAGAGACTGTTAGAATGAAGGTGGCGGGCCACAGGAGGCACAGTCATGGGAGGTGGAAGGGAAGACTTCCTGGGTCTCAGGTTTGGGGCCAGGAGAAATGTTGTGGGGCACCTGGAAGGACTGACTTAGAGAAAAGGTGACATCTAGGAGCCAGGAGTCAGGTGCGTTGAGGACTGGCTCTTATTGGAGATGGGTGGGCAGAGCTACTGGGCAGTGAGCCTGGGTACCTGGCTGGGGACTCAAGTGCCAGGAGCCCTAATAGAGTGACAGGGCGTGCAGCCCCTTGTCAGTTTGTTACTCTGAGGAACAAAGCTGGGGAGGCATTGTCAGGTGAGGGGTTGTGTTGGCTTGCTTTTCTGTGGCTCATACCGCAAACTTGGGGAAGTGGTGCAGTCCTAAGTTTGCAGCGGGCCAGGCATCTGTGCCATCTATGGACGTGAGTGTTATGACCCTTGCTGCACAGGGCCTCAAGGTTGTATGTGAGGGTTCTAGTTCAGTGGTCGAGTCCATGCCTTGCATGTGTGAGGCCCACCCAACAGCGCATGTGCACAGACACGCCCAGATGTGGAGTCAGAAGTGATCCTAGCTCTCTGTTCCAAATCCTCTGCAGAAGGAGGATTCTCTCGACAGTGCATTGATTCTCCTCCGTGGGAAGATAAAATAGTTGTTAACTCTGACTTTGGCCTTTAAAGAGAATGGTGGAGCAGACCTGCATGGTTGTGCACCTGTGGTGTCTAGGAGCATTGCTGTGAGTGCACAGGCCAGCACTGCAGAGCAACTTGGTTTTCACACACCTTCCCAGACTCCTCAAATTCATAGCTATCCTGCCTCTGGCTCCCGGCTACTGTGATTACATGGCTTTTTTCCTTTTTAGGTACTGGGGATGTAAACGAGGGTCTCACACATTCTAGGAAAGAGCTCTATCACTAAGCTATATTACCAGCCCTTTTTTATTTAATTTTCAAAAAGGGTCTCACTTAAGTTGCCCAGACTGGCCTTGAACTTGCAATCTTGCCCCTGCCTCCATGGGATTACAAGCTAGGTGTGTATGTATGGTAAAGCCAGGAGCATCCACCTCTATGTGCACACTGACAGGTGCCTCCACTTTGTTCCTGAGATGTTGGCAGGAGCATCCCCAAGCTAGTTCCCTTGCCTTCTCATCTGCTCTAGGCTTTCCTCTGGTTCTGCTCAGAGCCACGGCAGCTCATTGCCCATAGGGACAGGTCGGTGGTTTCGAAGCTGCCCAGCCCCTTCAGCTCTGTCAAACTGCAGAGGGTGTGTGATGCATTCTGTTTAAGTTGTCATACTGTTCTGTCATTGAACTTGGTGCGTGTGGTTCCCACGGCTTTGCGTTCACCAGGGATGCCCGGGCTCTTAGGCTCACACATGTCGCCACACTGAAGGAAGGGGGTGTGCAGATTTTCTGTTATACTCAGCTAGTTTTCTGTTTTTGAGGAAGGGTCTCCTGTATGCCAGCTGGCCTCAAACTCACTGTGTAGCTGAGGATCACCTTGACTCCTGGTCTGTGCTGTGCTGCTCCCTGTTTCGAAGCCATGGCCTACCTCAGGGCCTGTCCGTGTGCTATTCCATTGGCCTTGGAGCCACTTCTCGACTTTTTGTTCATCACGCCCTCACCATCTTCGGGATTGTAGCTGAGAGGCTGCCTCACATTGGTACCACCCTGCCACCCGTTCATTCAGGGGCCTCACATTGGGCATGGAGGGAGAGCTACCTGAGGGCAGGGTCTGTTTTACCTGCTTGTCCCACTGTCCAGGAAAGGGCCTTCCATATAGTGACAGTCAGATTTATTCCATTGAGTTAAGATGCCTGTGTCCCACACTTTGGAAGGCTGGCTGGGACCTTCCTCCTGGTCCCTCCAGGACCCTCTGGTCACAGTTCTTACTATGAGGTGTGTCCTGGCCAGGTGGAAGTCTCTGTGTTCATGGCACAGAGCTTGTGACCGTGCAGGTGCCAGGGAAGGGGAGTTGGTGAGGGCAGGTGGATGGTGGGAGTGAACCTCCTTCTGCCACCTACTGCCTAGGCTCTTAGCTGCCTCAAACCTCAGGGGCTGGGCTTAAAGCTGCATGCTGTTGGAGTGTGGCTTCCATGGGCAGCTTGCTGGGCTGTGGGAGAAGCAGCCGCTCCTTCCAGCATTGGCACACACTGGGGAGGGGCTGAGGACCTCATGATGGAAGTCTTGTCAGGTTCATCCTGGCACCTTTGCTGCCTGAGCTGCTTGAGAGGATGTTTTGACGTGATGCATTCCTCTGCAGTTTGCCAGAGGGTCTTCCCACCCAGTGCGCATGCTCTGGACCTTCTGAAGGTAAAGGCTAGAGCAGGATGGGTGAGCGAGCCTCATCTTGTAGGCACCGTGTGGTTGCGCTCGGCATTTGGGTTGGTGGTATTCTGCAAGCCCAAGGAAGTTGCAGCTGGATGGGAACACAAGTGGACCGTGGAAGGGCTGGGCTGGGGTGAGGTGGGCTCCTTTCCTCTGGTGTGTGGCCTGGGGAGTGGCTCTCAGAGATTGCATGCTGGCATGGTGTCACAGAGTGACCAGGAGCCCATGTAGGCTCACAGGTCCCCCTGGAGTGGCTAGTATCTTGAATTTCTCTCCATTTATTTTAGGAGTAAAAGTCCCTCGCAATTTCCGACTGTTGGAAGAACTGGAAGAAGGCCAGAAAGGAGTGGGAGATGGCACAGTTAGCTGGGGTCTAGAAGACGACGAAGACATGACTCTTACCAGATGGACAGGGATGATAATTGGGCCTCCAAGAGTAAGCGTCGGCTGCGGCTGTAACTGTCAATGTCTTAAATCCCCTGTGCCTCCTTTAAAAGTATAGCGTTCCCACGGAAAAGCACCAATGGTATATTTTCTGAAATGTGGCTATTCTTTTTTTGACCAGTTTCATTTTATGTGTTTGAACCTCCTCTGATGCTGTTTAAGCTCTCTCAATGGTAAGCAAAAACCTGCTTAGATTCATAGTGTGAATTTACCTGACAGTGTAGCCTGCATTCCTGAAGCCAGCCTCCAGGAGGAAGCCTCGCACTGTATCAAGAAAGGGCTGGGGTGTGGCTCTGACCTCCACACTTGAGGCAAATACATAAAACTTTAAAACAAACCAGAGCTTCCAAATAATCTGGGTGTGGTGCACTCACTAACTTGTGACCCCAGCACTGGGAAGTTCAAGACCAGCCTGGCTTACATGAGCCACTGCCTCAGACAAAAGATGGTTGAGTTATCCTGAACTTATTTTACCCCTTTCAAAGGGGCATAGGGCTTAGTGAGTAGCTGGAGTACCAAGCACTTTCTGTGTGTCTGGGGCATGTGCACACGCACGTGCTGTTGTGAGGAAGGTTGGTGCTGGGGATCTGCCTCAGAGCCTCCTGCATACTAGGAAAACACGCTTCACATGCTTCTTGAGCTGCGCCCCAGACACATCTGCTCATCTTTTGTTTAAGACAGTCTTGAGGGGACTGGGAAGATGACTCAGTGGTAAATGGCACTTGCTTGCAAAGCCTGCTGGTCTAGGTTCAATTCCCCAGAACCCATGTAAAGTCAGATACATGAAGTAGCACATGCATTTGGAGTTCATTTGTAGCAGCAAGAGGTCCTGGTGTGCCTGTTTTCTCTCTCTCTCCCTCCTCCTCCTCCTCTTCTCTCTCCTCTCTCTTTTCTGTCTGTCTTCCTCATCTACTTCCAAGCTCTGGATACTTGCCTCTCTGCTGTGTAGTCATCTAGTTGGAGTGGCTTCCTTTGTTTAGCACCTGTCAGTACTTTGTTCTTCTTTATGGCCAAATATTATTCTAATATTACCAGACACTTATTTTTGTTTATCTATCTGTTGGCTGGTTTGGGTTGCTGGCACTTTTTGGTTATTGTGAAAGTGCTGATAAGAACATATGTGGCCAGGCATGGTGGCGCACGCCTTTAATCCCAGCACTGGGGAGGCAGAGGTAGGAGGATTGCCATGAGTTCAAGGCCATCCTGAGACTACATAGTGAATTCCAGGTCAGCCTGGGCTAGAGCGAGACCCTACCTCGAAAAACCAAAAAAAAGAGAAAGAACATAGGTGTAGTGGATTGGGTGTGGACACATGTTAGTTCTTCTGGGTGCATACTTATGTAGCAGTTGCCACCCTGTTGCTGAACAAGATACCCAACCAGAAGCAGTTTATGGACTGAAAGGGTTTCTATCCCAGGAGAAAGTATGAGTTGAGTGGCCAGCTGGGCACCCAGAGGAGCTGCTAACAAATTACTTCAGGGCCTGCCCTGAGTGACACTCAAGGAGCCAGCAAGGAAAGGTCCTACAACTTTCCCAAATTGTCACCAGCTATGGACACATGCGCCAATGGGAGACATTTCATTCAAACCACTGTATTCTGCCTCTGGCCCCATAGACTCTTGGCTGTCATGTGACTCAACATGCACTCTGTTCAACTTTCCAAGTCCTGTAGTCTGTCAGTCCCAACACTTTTAGAAGTCAAGGTCCACAGTCTTAACTGAGAGTCTGTAAAATCAGAGCACAGATTGCAAAGGGCAGAGCAAACACACTCCAGGGAGGAGTGGCAAGGAAGACTGGAGGAATAATACGAGGTAGAAAGATCAGATACTGAAAGCTCCATGCCCAGCATCTAGAACTCGTAATGGCCTTGGTGACTCTGCCCCTCGGGCCATGCTGCTTGCTTCCCAGCCAGACTCCACCTGAGCCAGCAGCTCTCCTTGCCGTCACAGAGTCCTCCACAGAGTCCTCGGGTTCCCACTGCAACCCATGGTCATCTTTAGAGCTTCACCCAGTGGCCTCGCAGGGCCTCCCTGCCTTGCTGTCTAGCCTGAGCAGCTCTCAGGCACTCTTCACAGCTCATGATCCTCCTATGACCCTCTTTTTTCTGCCTTTGTCATTACTTCCAAAGCCAGTATCAGGTGGGCACAGCTCCTGGGGGGAGGGTGCTTTAAATAACAGGAAACTCCTTCAGCATTCCTTCTTCAGGCCCCTCCTTTCAAAAGAATCCAACTCCTGTTGTCCCAGTGCAGGGCAGCTGGCTGTCCTCCATGGTCGTCTGGTACACAGGTGCAACTGAACCGGCTGCAGTCGGGCTGAGACTGTCATCTCTTCCGGTGCCAGACTTACAGCTTTTGTCCTGCTCCATACTTTCCTCTGATGAACACACCAGCTGGCTCATTATTATATATATTAGTTATAATTATAGATATATATGTGGGGGGTTGGTGTTGGTTTTTTTTTTTTTTGTTTTTTTTTTTAAGCAGGTTGTCACTGTAGACCAGGCTGACTTGGAGTGCACTGTGATCCTTCTACATCAGCCTCCCGAGTACTGGGATTAAAAAGTGTGTCCCTCACCTGCCTCA
Source organism: Zapus hudsonius (assembly GCA_004024765.1). Lineage (NCBI taxonomy): Eukaryota > Metazoa > Chordata > Mammalia > Rodentia > Dipodidae > Zapus > Zapus hudsonius. The sequence continues at coordinate 10,592 of PVHP010025709.1, read as the reverse complement.
GTCCATTACTTTTTTTTTTGTTTTTTGGGGTAGGGTCTCACTCTAGTCCAGGCTGACCTGGAATTCACTATGTAGTCTCAGGGTGGCCTTGAACTCATGGTGATCCTCCTACTTCTGTCTCCCAAGTGCTGGGATTAAAGGTGTGCACCACCACGCCCAGCTAGTTACTTTTAAGTTCAACTTTGCTCAAGTTCTTAGGACATAGGCAGAAGACCGACTGCCAGAATATGACAAGCTGCCTTGAGCCGACTTCCTGACCCTCCCTCCTCAGTGCCTGAATGCTGGTGGAGGTGTGTACTGGCATCCTGGCATTGCATGGAGCACCTGAGTAACTCATCTCCTGTGTTTTTATTTATATGGATGCTTACTTTCTGGGTGCTTGTCATTAAACCAGAGTCTCATGCATGCTGGGCTAGTGCTCTACCACTGAGCCACACCCCAGCCTTTTGTACTTTTTTTTCCCTCTTTTTTAAGTCTTAGTTTTTCGAGGTGGGGTCTGACTGGAATTCACTGTGTAGTCTCAGGCTGGCCTCAAACTCACAGTGATCCCCTGCCTCCTGAGTGCTGGGACTAAAGGCGTACACCACACACCTGGTTTGTACTTGTTTTGAGACAAGGTCTCCCTAGGTTGCTCAGGCTGCTCTTGAACTTTGGAACCCAAGTTGGTCTTTTTTTTTTTTTTTTAAATATTTTATTTATTCATTTTCAAGCAGACAGATACAGGAGACAGATGATGATGATGATGATGATGATGATGATGAGAGAGAGAGAGAGAGAGAGAGAGAGAGAGAGAGAGAGAGAGAGAGAGAGAGAGAGAGAGAACACCAAGGCCACCACCTTGTGGATCTGGCCTATGTGGGTACTGGGGAATTGAACCGGGGGCCTCAGGCACTGGAGACAAGTGCCTTAACCGCTGAGCCATATATCCAGCCCCCCAAGTTCGTCTTAAACTTGAGATCTCCTATCTCAAGTCTCCTGAGTAGCTAGAATTACAGGCCTGTAGATTTTTACTGTTGGGTTTCTTGGTGGTGGTGGTGGGGTTTTTGTTTGTTTTTTGAGGTAGGGCCTCATTCTAGCTCAGGCTGACCTGGAACTCTCTAGTTCGAGGCTGGCCTTGAACTCACAGCAAAGCAATCCTTCTACCTCTGCCTCCCAAATGCTGGGATTAAAGGTGTGCACCACCATGCCTGACTTTTCTTTCTATTGATTTATTCTTGGAACTCAAGAAATCTTCCCTCCTCAGCTTCCTGAGCACAGGAGCTTCACGTATGAGCCCCTGCTCCCTTTATTAACAGAAAGCAAGGCTTCCGAGCAGCTCCTTACGGGGCCACAGCAAATGTCTGGAGTTCTCAAGCTGGTTGTCCTTGTTGTGGGCTGGCCTGAGCATAGTATGGTGTCCAGCTAACAGGGGCAGAATCTGCCCAGGTCAGACAGTACAGGTAGGCATCTGGGCTGTCCATGGTGGTGTCTTTGGGTAGCCCGCATGTGTGGGCATCTGTCTAGAAGGGCTAGACCATGCCATACCACGGAGGGTCAGCTAATATACAAGCATTCTTCCTGTGCATGCGTGTGCGTGTTCATATGTATGCTGGTGCACGTAGGGGCCATAGGCTAATGTGTCTACCTTGATCTTACCCCTCATCCCGCCTTTTTAAAGTGGGGCCTGTTCTTGAACCTGGAGCTCACCACTTGAGCTTTCTGCACCTCCCGGCTCTTGCTGGGTCCTCAGGCTTGTGTGGCAAGCAGTTCACCAGCCTGGCCATCTCCCAGCCTCTTTTTAAACTTGGTTCCCGTTAACTGTCAGTCAAGAAAAAATAATTACACCAGATATTTCCCCCAACTTTAAGATCTAGCTGACATGTGTGATATGATGAGCATGTGAAGTATGTACTTTTATTTTTGAGGTGCTGGGAATGGGACTAGACCCCAGTACCTTTTATGCTGGCTAAGCAAGTGTCCTCCGCTGATCTACAGCCTTGCTGTACAGTGTATACATTTCCACAAGCAGGTACTACGTGTGTGTGTCTGCTGTGAAGACAGATTTAAGATGTATTCTTAACGAGTTTAGGGTAAATATCCAGTTGATGAACTAGTCACCAGGCTGTATGTGAGGCCTCTGAGGTTACTCATCTTACACCTGAAAGCTTGGGTCCTTTGACTCATTTCTCCCATTTTCAGCCCCTGGGCCACCATCATTCTGCTCTTTACTTCTGAGAGTTAAACCTTGGATTCCACAGTCAGAGCAGTGTTTGTATAGCACTGTGTTCCTGTGAATGGCAGGATTTCTGTCTTTTTTGTAGCCTTGGCTGGCAGCACAGGTCTCTGAGTTGGTGGCTTGTGTTCTTTGACGCGTATGGAGATGGTTTAGCAAGAAGCTTGCAGACTGGAGCCGTGTGGGGTCATGTGGATGCAGAGCTGGAGGACCGTGAGGGGCTCGGGCTGTGACAGGTGGGAGGAGCCAGCACCCCAGCCTCATGTGGGCTGTTGGAGTGGCATGGGGGTTGAGGTCATATCTGTGCCTGTGCAGAGGCGGGTGTGCTGGTCAGGGGCTCCCAGTCCATGGTGCTTCATCCTCACCTGCTTTAGAGAAGGGCTGGGACTGAGCTGTCACTTCTCCTCATTGGCTGGCTTCCTGATGAGATGGTACCTGTTAGAGACACAATGGACAGCCTGAAGGCAGGGGGCCAGACAGGGCTTTGCTCTGGCCTCTGCCTATTGCTGCTTGGGTACCAGGCCTGCACCCTGGCATCAGAACAGGTCATGGTGGCAGCTTTTCTGGAGAGTCGTAGAACCAGCCTCATTACCCCAAGGAGATGCCGGCATCAGCTAGGCGGCCCCACCACGGAGGTCTTGGTTCAGCTTTGGGCTCCATTGTAGTTGGGTTTCTTCTGTTCCTCCCAGCTGGCTCCTGTGGGCTAGCTCAGGTTGGTCCCCTTGAGACCATGTGTTCCCTTCCCCGTGGGCCATTCAGTTTGATACTTTCCAGTGTGCACTTCATGCTGTCACCGTGAGCCCGAGGCTTCTCCATGGGGGTCTCAGGGCCTTGCTGACAATGTAGCTTGCTGCTCCAGGGGGGATCGCTAGGACTGGGCTCAACTCAGGCAGAATGTTGTGAGACAGGGTCTTGGGCAACCCACACTGGTCTCACGGTAACCAAAGCTGGCCTGGAACTCCTGACCCTCTTGCCTCCATCTCTAGGGTGCTGGAATTGTAGGTATGTGTCACCACACCCTGCTTGCAGACAGTGAACCAATATCACGTTACAGTGAGCTAAATACATGGTTGTTAACTAAAGGCCATCTTGGAACCTGCCCTGGTGGCATATCCCTATAGCCCCATTGTTAGGGAGCTGACAGAAAAATTCTCTACTTCTAGGCCATCCTGGACTACATATATTAAGGTTCTGCCTTTAAAAAGAAAATATTTGCAATGAGAAATAGAGAAGAGAAACAAACAGAACAGGCATGCTAGAGCCTCCAGCCACCGAAAACAAGCTCCAGATGCAGGTGCCACCTTGTGCAGCTGGCTTTACATGGGTAATGAGGAATCAAGCCCAGGTCCTTAGACTTTGCGGGCAAAAGCCTTAACCACTGGGCCATCTCTCCAGCTCAAAGCCCTGCCTTTTATTTTTTTTAATTTTATTTTTTAGAAGTTTTTTTTAATTATTTATTCATTTTCAAGCAGAGAGAGAGAGAGAGAGAGAGAGAGAGAGAACCAGGGCCACCACCTGTGTGTCTGGCTTATGTGGGTCCTGGGGAATTGAACCCCGGGCCTTAGGCACTAGAGGCAAGTGCCTTAACCACTGAGCCATCTCTCCAGCCCAAGCCCTGCCTTTTAAAAAGTGCTTTTATCTTCTGTCCGCTTATTGTAGGCTCTCAGAAAGCCCTTGCTCCTGATGACTGTGGAGGGGCTGCTCAGCACCTTGGAGAGAACTAGCTTTGGCAGTTATGCAGGTCTGGCTGGCTTTCTTGCACCTGCTCACCTGGGCCCAGGTTGGGCTGCTCACCCCAGACTCTGGGGCTGTGAAGCTAATGGAGGTGTGCACCTGCTGCTGGGGGGCGGGGATTGCAGGTGGTCTGCAGCTGGGCCTTGGGTTGTTGGGACGTTTGCTGTCGAAGTGCACAGGTGGTGTCTCTCTGAAGGAAGTTCCTGCTTCATGGGGCTCAGCCAGAGCTGCCAGAGTGCTCCAGTGATGAGGTGCTTCCTGAGGTGCTCATGGGCTTTGTCGTGATGATGTGGACCAGCAGGTCATTCACATTGTCATCTCCTAAGCTAAACAGTGAACCAAGAGTAATGTTCCTACAGCCAAGCCTGGCGCTGCCAGCATAATCCCAGCGCTCGTGGTGAAGGCAGGAGGATCAGGAATGCAAAGCCAGCCTAGGTTGTATGAGAGTTTGTCTCAAAAAAAAAAAAAAAGAAAGAAAGGCTAAAGGTGCTTCTTTGCAGAGTATGTCAGCCCAGGTCCAGTGCCCTTAAAAGCAGATGCACAAAGTGCTCATACATCTGGAGCTCATTTGCAGCTGCAAGAGGCCCCGGTATGCCCTTTCTCGCAAATACATAAATATGTGGGTACATCATACATACATACATGAAATAATGGGTCTCTAAGCTGCCTGTAATGCCATCACTCGGGAGGTGGAGGCAGCTGGTAAGATAGCTCATGGTTCAGAGCACTTGCTACAGAAGTATGAGGGCCTGAAAGCACCACGTGTGGTTTCCAGACACCCGTGTGAACACACGGGGGACCGGGGACCCTAGTCTGGGGAGTAAGAGTGAGACCATCTCAAGACAGGTGAGTGAGTGCGCCTGACATTACATACACTTCATGATCTGACACCACATATACACCCAAAAAATGTAAAGTTCAAGGTCACCCTCAGCCACATGGTTTGAGTTCCCTGAGATACATAAGACCCTGTCTCAAAGAAAGTAGAGTACAATGATGGCTCTCGATGTTTTCGCGCATGTGTGCATCTGCTCTGATCATTCTCCTGCCTCGGGACTAGCCTCAAACTTGTAGTGCTCCTGCCTCTGCCTCCCAAGTGCTGAGGGCAGGTAGAAAAGACCAGTGTGCGCGCACACACGCACGCACGCACGGGCGCGAGCTCGCCCTTGCTTGCTGGAGATCCAAATCCAGTTAGCAGGCCTGTGAAAAAAGCACCTTTTACTGAGCCATCTCTCTAGTTCTTTATTATTTTTTTTATTTTTTTAAAAATATTTTATTTATTCATTTTCAAGCAGAGAGAGAGAGAGAGAGAGAGAGAGAGAGAGAGAGAGAGAGAGAGAACGAACCAGGGCCACCACCTGTGGGTCTGGCTTATGTGGGTTCTGGGGAATTGAACTTGGGGCCTCAGGCACTGGAGGCAAGTGCCTTAACCGCTGAGCCATCTCTCCAGCCCTATTTTTTTTTAATATTTTATTTATTCATTTTCAAGGAGAGAGAGAGAGCGCACACCAGGGCCACACCTTGTGGGTCTGGCTTATGTGGGACCTGGGGAATTGAACCCGGGGCCTTAGGCACTGGAGGCAAGTGCCTTAACCGCTGAGCCATCTCTCCAGCCCTCTCTAGTCCTTTATAATAAATTTTATATTTTTATTTTTTTAGACCAGCTCTCAGTATAACTCAAAATAGCCTTGAACTTGTGTCATCATTTTGCCTCAGAGCACTGTGGTGACTTCCATTATACCTGCCCTTAGAAAGAACCTTTCTTGCTGGGCGTGGTGGTGTACACCTTTAATCCCAGCACTCAGAAGGCAGAGGCAGGAGGATCGCTTTGCTGTGAGTTTGAAGCCAGCCTGAGACTACACAGTGAATTCTAGGTCGGCCTGGGCATGAGCAAAAAAAAAAATTTCTTGATTCATTCATTTGTTTGTTCTTTTTTTTAAATCTTGATTTTATTTGCAAGCACGGAGAAATGAGAGAAGAGAGACAGAAAGGTAGAGAGTGGGCGTACCAGGGCCTCCAAGGGGCGGCAAATGAACTCCGATCATGTGCCGCTTTGTGCATCTGGTTTCCGTGGGTACTGGGGAATGGAACCAGGTTGTTGGGCTTTGTAGGCAAGTTCTTGTTTCTTTGTTTTTATTTAAACAGTCTCTTGCCCCCTCACTGGGCTTGGCAGGTCTCGAACACTCAGTGATCCTCTTACCTCTGCCACCCAGGTGCTGGGCTCAGGCAGCCCCATCAGGCACACCTGCCTAGAAACAGGAATTTCTATCGTTCCAGAATCGTGTGACAAGGCCAGCAGATGCTGTACTCACATTCATTCCGTCTGCATGACTTCCGAGCATGTTGTGATTGAACAGATTTGTAATGTGTCATGTGCACGTCTACTGCGTGCCTGCCCTTCAGCGCCTGCAATGGAATGGCGGGGGTATCCACTCCATAGCTCTTCCTTCCACCTGCTGTTCTTGAACCAAAGGCGACCCTCCTGCCTCGGGCTCTCAAGCGCCACCCTACCTGGTGGAGTGTGGGTCTTGAGGGGCCTGTGCTAGGCGGCTGCTGAGGACAGGTCATTAGTGTAATGTCCACAAATCCACGTCAGCCATGCCCCTCCAATCTTCTTGTTTTTTCCTGAGGGAAGTTTTTCTTTAGGGAAACATATCAGTTGCAACAAAGTGAATTTTCTGGAAGTGTGAAGAGTAGCATTGACTCACTTACCACAATGGATTCTGGGGAGGTCCTGCTGAGGCTCCACCTTCAGGTTCAGGTTGGGGAGCAGGGGACCTTCTGAGTGGGGTGGGGCCTAAGGTAGGGTCTTGGCTGCTGGGGGCAGGGAGAAGACAGGAGCCCAGAGAAGTGGTCAGCCTGGGAGGGAAGGGAGACAGGGCGGATGTGAGGACTCTCAGGCGGCTGCTGGGGTTTAGTTTCTGCTGGGCTACAGACTCAGGTGGAGATAGGGAGCTGGGTATGGTAGACAGGTGAGGGGCTCCCACACCACCAGGGACCCATGTGGCACAGAGGAGACTGGGAGGAAAGGGCTTCCCTAGGGTGGAGCTGTCCCAGTGAGTTTGGGAGACCAAAGGGCATGGCCGCCACTGTGCCCCTCCACCCAGACCCCATTCACAGGGCTGCTCCGTCTTGCTGACCATGCTGGGTGGAGGGTGGGGTCCTGCATTGGGTGCTGGTTTTGTCCTCTGGGAATGAGAATGTTTTCATAGGTTGTGAGTGACTCATGAACCTCTTGGATCAAGGCTTAAGCTTCATTCCTCTGATGCATCCCCCTCAGAGACCAGCAGGTGTCGCTGTTTGTGCTGGCATTGGTGTGAGCATGACCCAGCTTTCCTAAGAAAGGGGACCGCAGTCTAGGAAGGGGTGCCTGCCCTGGAGGGCACGACTTGAGAGTCTCGCTCTAGCTCAGGCTGAACTGGAATTCACTCTATAGTCCCAGGCTGGCCTTGAACTCAGTGATCCTTCCACCTCTACCTCCCAAGTGCTGGGATTAAAGGTGCGCACCACAATGCCTGGCATATTTTTTTCTAAAAGACCATCTCATGTCGCCCTGGCTGGCCTGACTTAGTATGTAGTTGAGGATGTTCTTGAACTCCTGATATTCATGCCTCTCCCTCTCAAGTGCTAGGATTTCCGGTGTGTGCCACTATGCTTAGCCATAGTTGGCATTTGGGGGGGGGGGCGGTGAGATAGGTCTCCTAGCCCAGGCTGGCCTTGAACTCACATTGATCCTCCTGCCTTAGCCTCCTGAATGCTGGGATTAAAGGTGTACGCCACCACGCCCAGACACATTTGGCATTTTAAAAAAGACTGGTCAGGACTTCGATTGCATGGGATCTTAGGGCTCCATAACTCCCCAAGGAACAAGGTTCTGAGGGAAGGGAGACCTTTTGGGCAGTGGTCTGTTCTGTACCTGCACATGGGACGACAGGTCTGAGCAGGAGAGAGATGGCATGGTCCCTTGATTGGACTCAGCAGTAATCTTAGCATCAGTATTCTGTCCTGAGCCCAGGTGTGCGGCCTGCCTCACCGACCTGCTCCGAGCAGTGCAGGGCATCGCCATGTGCTCAGGAGTAAGCGGGGTCTAAAAAGTTCTCTCCCTCAGCTTTTGGTGTGTAATTACCTAACATCTCTGTACCTTTTTTTTTTCCAGACAATTTACGAAAACCGAATATACAGCCTTAAAATAGAATGTGGACCTAAATACCCAGAAGCGCCCCCCTTTGTAAGATTTGTAACAAAAATTAATATGAATGGAGTCAACAGTTCTAACGGAGTGGTGAGTGGCTCTTTGTGCCCCGTCCTTCTGCACACACGCGGGCTCCAGGTTATCGGTGTGTCCTGCAGCTTTGGGTGGGGCTGTCCACATAGCAGCTCTGCCCTGTCACCACACACGCCATGAGCTGGGATAAGGAGACTGAGGCCCAGAAAGATACTGCCCAGACCTTGCCACCGACAGGGCTTTTCTCCTCCCTTCCTCCTGCCTCCCCTTTTCTGTCTCCATGCTTGTTTGTTGAGATGGGGATGCTCAGGCTGACCACTGACCCACAGTGATGCTATCCCCCACCTGTGTTCTGACTTCCTGAGCTCATTTTACAAGCAGAACATCTCGAGTTCAAGGTGCCCCAGGTCTCAGCTTGGCAAACACCAGCACATTCTCAGATCAGTGTGCTTAGCTGGTCGAATCAATGCCTACATCTAGAGCTCTGAAGTTCCAGTGGGGCGTCTTGCTGGGGTACTCAGGCTGCCCGCCCCCAGGGCATGCAAGCCCCCAGCCAGTCCTCACAGGCCTGGGACGAGCTAGAGATTGTTGGGCGTTTCTGGGATGGAACCCTAAGTCTCAACAAATGCTGGGAAGTGCTCTGCCATCGATCCCCACCCCCACCAGTAACCTGACTCCATGTGTTCCTTGCTTGAGGCACTGTGGGTGCTTCTAGGGTGCAGTCCCCCCTTTCTTAGGCACCATGTACTCTGTGTTTGGGGTGTCCCCAGGACTGGAGAGGGACAGGAAGGATGAGCTACAGTGTTGTTGCAACCCCCACATCTGTCTGCACCACTGTCCTCCCCTCCCTCTGCTGTGCACCCTGGGCCTGGGTGCCCAGGGGACAGACCTGAGTAGGTGTCTGTAGTCACAGTGGGTGGTTGAGTCTCACATGCTGCTGACACTGTTGCTTTCTTCCACATTGGGACACAGAGGAGACACACTGACTTCAGAGGATCAGCATGTCGAACTGTGAAAATACATTGTAGTCGGCAGGCAGCTACGGGAGAGTGTTGTGTCCTTTCCTCTTTGCAGGTGGACCCGAGGGCCACGTCTGTGCTCGCCAAGTGGCAGAACTCGTACAGCATCAAGGTCATCCTGCAGGAGCTGCGGCGTCTCATGATGTCCAAAGAGAACATGAAACTCCCGCAGCCACCCGAGGGACAGTGTTACAGCAACTAACCTCCCAGCGCCCAGGCCCCACCCCATCCAGTCAGTCTGCATCTCCACAGTAGTGCATTTCTAGATACGTCTCGTAGACTCCAAGTTCTGGAAAGGAAGCTCCCATCAGAGGCAGTTGATCTTGAGATACTGTACGTGATACTAATTTTTTTGTCCATTTGAAATATATAAGTTGTGCTGTGTAACAGACCATCCAGTCAAGTGTAACCACTGTCCCGTAGTTGAACTTCTGGGATGGAGAAGGTTTATTTGAATCGGTTCCCATCAGGAGCGGTGGGGCACATCTAACACAACTGTGAACAGACACGTCACACAATCACCTTGCTGCTGGTCACATGGCCTGGGTCTGCCTTCTCCCCTGCCCTGCCGTCCCTGCCCTCCCGCCACAGCCCCCTGCGTGGTGGCCCCTTAACGTACATGGGAAGGCTTCAGGTAGCAGCCTGTGCCACTACTGCTGGGTTTGGGGGTGCCTCGCCTGCACCCCTGCTTTCTTAAGTCTTAAGTGATACTCCTTCCAAGCCATCATCCTGTCCCCACCCTCTTCCTCTCCCACCCTTGGCCGAGGCATAGACTGTAACCCTCTGTTCCCTCTAAAAGGGGCCTTCGGTGAGGAATTCAGGGCTTCCCATTCTCTTCCCCCACCTTTACCGAGGGGTGCTGCTTTCTCCCCCCCCCCCACACTTCCACGACACTTCCTTGCTGTGGCCAGAAGCCAACAGATGAGGTTGGAAGAGTTCGGTCTCCCTCGCTTGGTTCCGTTCATCACTCACCACCAGCCTGCGGTCACCATCAGCTCAGGTCTGATGAGGGTGACAGACCTGCCAGCGCCGAGATTCCATGGTCACACCTGGAGAACGGCCCACGGTGACACGTGTGGGCACATGGCTCCTGAGCCCTTCCCCTGTCCTGTAATTGATTTGTTTTAAAATTGTTGAAGAAGGTTTGAGCGGGGCTCAGAGGTCACCCTGACTGCCCATCGGGTCTAGAGAGGAACCTGACGACTGGATCCAGAGGACCTTGACCCAAGGACTCGGTTTCAGTACTGCTGCTCCTTAGACCTCGGCGGGGACACGAATGAGCTCGGTGTCAATGGTGGCCTGGCCTCCTGCCACATTGCTGTGTTCCCACTTTCTGTTCAGGACCACTAAATGCTGAAACGTGGCTGCATACCGAAATAAAGGCCATTCATTGTGTTCTGAA
>PVHP010025708.1:0-25290 GCA_004024765.1 Zapus hudsonius | reverse complement strand
AGAAGAAGAAGAAGAAGAAGAAGAAGAAGAAGAAGAAGAAGAAGAAGAAGAAGAAGAAGAAGAAGAAGAGGAAGAAGGAGGGTCCCCAGTGGGTTGGAGACAGGGAGGAGGGAAAGACTTGCTCAAACAATGTATCTAACTATTGACAAATATGGAAAAAAGCAAGAGATTATATTAATAGTTGTTAAATGGATAATAACAGAAGAAAATAAATCATTTTAAATCAATGAATTAAACATCTTAGGTTAAAAGGATAGTTTCCGCAAAAGACACAAAGCACTAATTCTCAATGAAGAAGCAAAGCCACTCATATCTGATAAACATATCGTTTTATATTTTAAACATATAAATAATATACAAAACATAGGCACATTTTCACTAGCAAATACATAACTGAAAAAGATATTAGAAAAATTCTACACTACAATAGTAAAACACAGAAAACATTTGCTTATATCTTATGTCAAATATTGCCTTGAAAACAAAGCAGGCTGAAGAGATGGCTCAGTGATTAAAGTGTCAGTCTGCAAAGCCTAATGACCTGAGTACATACTTAAAACCAGATGCACAAAGTGGCACATGTGTCTGGAGTTTGAAGTGGTGGGAGACCCTGGCACATTCATTCTCTCTCTCTTTCTCTCTCTCTCTGTCTCTGTCTCTCTCTTTCTCTCATCTATCTCTCTCCTTGTAAATAAATAAAATCAGAAAAACAGTACAACCTAGATATCACACTTCCATACATTATTGAAAGTAATTATCTGTGTCCTACGTTTGCATTTAATATATATTATCAAGAGAGTTTATTTTAGGATTAGAACATTTTGCCAACATCTAACATTATTAATGATGAAACTCATAATACATTTATTTTCATTCCCTCATAAGAAAAAATATGAAAACATTTTCACCAATCTTTTCAATATTATATATTTGATTTGTGCCTATGCCATAAATGAAGAAAACAAATAAATATGAAATCAACTGAGTACCATTAAGTATCGGGTTCTTTTCTTTATAGCTAAAATTGTCTTATATAAAGAAAATCAAAGTGAAACCATTAAGTTGGTATGTTCTATAATTTCTTTAGTAAGATTTCAAGCTAGAATCAAATATAAAGAAAAGTAATGTATCTATTTATTATCAACAAAAATAAAAAAGCTAATTAGAACCATACTTTTAATTTAAAAAACACAGTGTTATGGGATAAGTAAGCAAAATACACAAAACACATTTAAAACAAATATAATTGTAAAACAACTAAGAATAATTTTAAAAGAATGAAATACCTTGTTTATGGTTCAGAAAATAAAATTCTTTGTGTTTGTAAAATGTGTGTGTGGGAGGATGAGTCTCATGGTATGTTCTTCTCTGTTCCAAACAGGTGCACACACAGAGTACATACATCTGCAAGCCATGAGACTGCCCATCACTCTTCCACTATTCTCTTTGACATGGTGTTTCTATTGCACTTGGAGTTCTGCCATGTTAGGTCAGATTACCTGACCAGTGAGCCCCTGTGATTCTCGGTTCCCTGCTCCTAACGGGAAGTGGTTTGTAAGCCTGCATGGCCTACACCCAGATGTTTACATGGATGCAGGGGCATTAAACTCAGAGCAAATCAAATCCATGTTCTTTTATTTCTAAAGTATTTATGCAGTGAAGACTAAGGGTAGGCTTACTGGAGGCCCAGCGAGAGAGAGAGAGAGAGAGAGAGAGAGAGAGAGAGAGAGAGAGAGAGAGAGAGAGAGAGAGAGAGAGAGAGAGAGGTGATGATGCCAGGGTGTCTTGCCAATACAAATGAATTCCAGATGCATGTGTTACTATATGCATCTGGCTGTCCATGGGTACTGTGGAATTAAACCCAGGCCAGCAGGCATTCCATGAAGTTAAGGCCAATCACAAAACTAGCACTCAGAATCTGACTTCTCTTTGATGGTTTTTGAGAGAGGAATAGTAATATGAGTATATCCAATTTCTTCTTTACTTTACTTAAATAAGTAAAAAAGATAAGAAACAGAACACTGAAATATGAGGTTAGTATATGGTGAGTGCATGTGCATATGTGTATGTATGTGTGTGTGCACCTGCAAGTGTGTGTTTGGCATACATGTGTTCATGTGTATGCATGTGTTACTGCTATCAGGGATTTAAGGATTAAGTTACTGAGTTGGTTTTTTTTTTTCACAAAAACATCTATGTATTTCCACAGAAATGAGGATTTGACCAAGACATGTTTACATGTTATAAGATCCATAAATCCTGTTTTGCTAGAAGTACTTTGTACACTGTTAATGTTTATTAGATTAATATTATTTCTTAAAAAATAAACAGAAATGAGTTATGAGAATGAATGCTGCATTAGTAAAGTACACACAGGTAAATGAGCAAAACACTGAAAGCATTAACTTTGTATTTGAAGTTTTAGTTGGTTGAGGTTTAAATGTTGAAAGGAAAACAATGTAAATTTATGATGGAAAGTTTATTCCTTTTCATTTTTTTTTCAAGATAAAGTCTTGCTCTAGCTCAGGCTGGTGTGAAATTCGCTTTGTAGTCTCTGGAGTGCCTCCTACTCACAGAGATTATCTTTCCTCTGCCTCTGCCTCCCCAGTCCTGGGATTAAAGGCATGAAACACCAAGCCTGGCTCCATATCATTTTTGATCATGGATTTAATGGGAAAGAAAATTATCTACAAATGGAATTGATTCCAAAGAATTACACTTCTCTCATTTCACAAATAACTTTTTAAAAGTTACATTTTAAGGATTCAGAGATGGCTCAGTATTAAGAGCGCTTTCGATGCCAGCACAAAGCCTGAAGAAGACCAAGAGACCACTCATCTGTAACCACAATCTGGAACTCCCAAACAGGGGAGCCGAAAACCGTGAATCACTGAAGATCTTGGAAACAGTGGCCTGCTCTGGCATCAGTAAGAAACTCTGGTAGAAATAACATTGGGCAGAAGAGTAACAGAGGAGGATATCCAACATTCCTTTCCAACTACCACAGTCCACCATGCAACAGGTCTGCACATGGGGCGTTGCATGGGAGCAAGAACAAGAATAATACACAGACACACACACACACACACACACATATGCACACACACAGATACACCGGTGCACACACACACACACACACACACACACTCACAGATGCACAGATACACATACCAGTGCATACTCTCTCTCTCTCTCTCTCTCTCTCACACACACACACACACATGCACACACAAATATATAGTAATAAAGTTATTTCATCAAACTAGGACTTTCTGTTAAGCTATTTTGAATAAAAATTTCTTACTGATGGGCTGAAGAGGTGGATTAGCAGTTAAAAGTGCTTGCCTTCAAGCCTGCCTACCAGAGTTCAAGTCCCAATAAAGGCTATACACAAAGTGGCCCACACATATGTAACCTGCTAGAATAAGAGACATAGATATAAGTTAAAGGAATCCCAGAGCTAGGAAGCCAATCAAGTCTCATCTTCAACAAGAAAGTCTGTGTTTCAAGCCAGTTTGCAGGAGACTAGTAACACGTCAAGATTGTCTTCTGAAGTCCATCCATTTGCTATTTATGGAATGTGTACACCCATCCACACACAAGCATGTTATATATACACAGACACACAAAGAAAAATAGTTTTAAAAGCCTACAGAACTTGAAGAGCAAAGTAAAATGACCACAATATCCAGATAATTTATGGTTTTGCCTGGCACTTTCCAACTCAAACCAAGCCTTAGCCTTCTGAGATTAATTCCTCATGGAAACCAAATGAAAGCAATAGATGCCCTGCATTGTTTGAGATATTGCCATGTTACTAACTCCCAGGACTGCACAGTGGCTCAAAATGCAATCCATGTTCATTTGTTGCTCATAAGGACATACTGGATAAAGACACTTGTCATGGGGAAAGCCCTTCTCCACACAGAAACTCAGGGTCTCCAATCTGTCAAAGGCAAGCTGAAAACAAGGCCTTTCTGGGTGGCATCTCCATGCCATACAGATGCATGATGGTAAAAAAAAAAATTAGATGCACATTTGGGAGCTGAGACTGTGCTGTGTAGAGATGGACAACCTTAATTTTCACTCATTTTTAATGCATGACAACTTGGTTTCTCTAGTAAACCTATCCCCTACTTCCTCAGTGAATCCTAAACATTGAACGTGAACTGTAGAGTTGGCCGCATTCTCTCGACATGAACTAATACAGCTTGTACTAATAATGTCAGTCAATCACATTCTCTCCATAAGCTGTACGTAGCACTTAATCAATTTCCATCTAAATAGTTTTTTTTAATGACAAATAGGCTATCATTGTTATAAAAAGAATCATTGGCAAATTTCATCAACTGTGTCAATAACACGAATAGAAATGTCTAACCACAAAACACATTCCTGAGTTTTTGTTTTGATCAAAAATATAACTAAAAGAAAGTCTAACTTAATCCCCAAATTAAATTTATTATGTCTCAGAGTTAGAAATTTATTACAATATCAAGAATATCTAAATGAAGGAGAATTCTTAATTTAAATTAATATGCTACTATAATGAACCCAATCATTATGTTCATGATTATAAACTCGTTAGTAAATGAAAAAGTGAATAGTAATAGCCACCCTATTCCCCAAAGAATTATAACCCACATTTTCAACTAAAAAGTTTCCATAATAAAAAGTGGTCATACAGCAAATGAGAGCCAAAATACAAACCTGTCAGTCACACCTGGGCCTCTAGATTCTCAGTTACACATTTTTTTGACATTGTTTAAAAATTCATAACAACTTATTGAAATTTTGAGCATTATGTAGTATTTTCTCTTCAAATACTGAAATTTCAATAGTATAGGTGAGCCAAACAAATCAGTATCACACACCTTAAGCTACATCTGGTAAACAAATATAATACCCACCTCTCAACCTATATAATTTAATGTTATAATGGAAATTTTAGACTCAGACTACCAAAGAAATTAATGATACAAAAATATGAGTTCATTTCTTTTGTTCAGACATACATTATGACCTGTTAATGATTCATGCTTCAAAATTATCACACTTGTGACACTGAAAAGCTTTTTGTGACCCTATAAGCTCATATATAACTTCATCATTGTGGTACCCATGAAAAGAATAACTAAAACATATTTAATATTAGAGCATATCTTGCTCATCATTACAGAACCTCAAATCTTGCATGATTTAATAAAATTTCAGGGAAAGATTAAGTATAAGAAATTAGTGGAATTTCACTGTTTTGAATAGTGGAAAAATAAAGATGCCTTATAACAAACAAATCCAAGCACTACATGTTTTCTTAATGCATGGTTATTATTATCATCCTCTATACTCAGAAAAACGCATTTCGGAGAATTGTTCATCATTGTGCCTAATTTATTATTTTCTGTAACAAATGTTTTAAATTATGATTTATTGTTCCCCAGAACTAGTGATTTAAAAATTTTATGGAAGTAGTATAAATAAGGAATTCCAGGAAAGAAACTCTTGAATCAAGAAGAGAGAGAAGCTCACTGTAATTTCTCTTTAATGTTTTCAGTTTTTAAGCAACAAATTTCATATCCGAATCTGGACAAAACAATAGCTAACCTGAAACTTCAAAACCTGCAGACATATGCTTCAGCTTTGGAATTGTCCTATGATTTACTGATACCCAAGAATTGTGTTAGTAGATATGTCTTCAGCTCTGTGCAATGGCATTTCTTGTCCTTATAGAGGTAGCATAATAAATAAAGCCCACATCTGTATTAGAACTGAATCCAACCTCTATTTTCCTTTATATATAGCAATCAACATACTCCATTTCTGTGATACTATTGACATAGATGGCATTATGTTGTACTATATTCTGGTTTGAAATATATGAAGATATATCAAAGAGGTACTAAAACATTTTTATATCCTCATAAATACGGCTAGATTTGAATCCAAGAACAAATGTTACTAAATCTAATTTATTTTTCTGAGAGTAGATAGAAAATCTAGCATAAGGGAAAATGAAAAGCATAGATTTCAAACAGGCCAGTGGGATACAAAGGGAATCTTTAATATTACAGCCAGTGAGCTTGTGAAGATGCACACTGTCACAGTCAGCCACACACCGCTGGAATGAATCTTCAAACAAGGCACAATTTGGGGGAGGAAAGTATTGATTGAAATACAGATTGAGGGGAAGTTCCATAACAGTAAAAGAGGCTGGCCCTCTTTCACAGGTCCAAGCAGAGAGAAAAACCCATCACCTACACCACACACACAGAACAGGGAACAAGAGGAAGAGGCCAAGGACAGAAATTCTTCCCCTTTTTATAAAGCCGTAGGGTGAGGTCTTACAACTCTATCCCAGACTTAATGGCTTCCTGAGTCTCTGGAATTTCCTTCCTGTACTTCCCACACAGGAAAGGATGCTTACTTCTAGTTCCTTTGAGCTTCTTTACATTCTACCCCTTGCTGAGAGGCTGCCTTCCTGTAAACATCCTCAGAGACTCACCCAAGATAATTAAAAGGATCAAGTTGACAACAAAACCTAACCATCACAAACACTAATCTAGATTGGGTTATCCAGTAAATCCTCCTGTAACAAAACTGACATTTTAGACACCATCTTAGTTAACTAAGAAAATTTAAAGAGACACCTCACCTATGACACAAAGACAAATGATAGGCCCTGACAATGAATAATATCATTTGAAGAGTTTCCTACTGAAACATACTTCACATTGAATGAACATAAACCAGCAAGGTACATTAGCACATGCTTTCTAGAGGGTGAGACAGGAAGTTTGCCAGTTGGAGGGTCAGCTTGTCCTACCTATGGACATCTAGGTCAGCCTGCCCTATATCACTAACCTCTACCCACTGTGTGCCCCTGATGATGTAAATCACAGTGAATTTTCACAAGCCAATTGCATCACAGAAATCATCAATTTTGTTTGTCACTTCTTAGTAAATACATTATAAGTACCTTTGAAATTTACATGAGTGTTAACCATTTTCAGATAAAAAAATAAATGTCAAGAGCTAATATTATCTTTAGCTTTCAAGATTGTAAAAAAAAACAGACTAGACATTGATGTTGCAATGCTATTACAATGTGCAATTGTGATGACTTTGAAAGTTAGTGAATGACCTCCAAATTTGGGGAAGCTGGGCAGCACTCTGTGGATTTATGGTAAGGTAGGTGTCTAGATTGTTTTTAAACACCAATAATTTATTTACTAAACATAGTGCATACTAATCAATTAAGAATCAAGTTGCTGTCTTACCACATCCACTAAATATCTGCCTTCTAATATTCCTATCTATTTTTTGGAAGTGTGAGTTATTATTAAACTTCTCCTTTGGTATGTTCATTTATTAGTTTCACTAAGTTATTGTTTATTGATTTTTCTTAGCAAGGTCATGCCAAGTATATGGTGGGAGGTGCTTCAGAACCCTGAAATAGCAGTTCAAACGTGGTATGGAAATTCCCTTCCATAGTTGATTCGTTAACTGGAGTTGTGTAGAAAAACAACTAGGTATAATGGGATTCTCAGTTTCAAACAAGTGAATGGAAAAAAATACATATTTTTAGAAAAGTTTAAGCATGTAGGCATTCTGAATTTTTAATAATGCTATACACTTTCAGTAATTAGTAACAGAAAAGAACAAACCTTTTGTTTTTTTAAAGTAGAAACTTTGTACAGATATATCATGTGTCACAACCATTATTTCCCGCCTCCCTGCCTCCACGCTACCAAGGGTTCTTCTTAGTGGGGTTGAAGGTATTCACCAAGGAGTTGTGGGTCATATGTTCTGAGAACTGCAGTCAATCATTGTGGGTGGAGGGGAAATGCCTCTCAAAATTCTCTCCCACCTTGTGGTTCTTACATTCCTTCAGCCCCCTCTTCCTCAAAATTCCCTGAGCCTTGGTTGGTGTGCTTCAAGTCTACTTTAGTGTTAATTGACATGGAAAGGTTTAGAATATTTAGAAACAAAAAAAATATGAGAAATCTTTCAATTGACTCAATTAAAATGTTGTAATGTTAAGTATCCATGAATATTTTAATAAATTATAAATTATATTTCTTTGTATTTTTTCAATAAACTTTAATATTTATTTATAAATTTGCACCCAGTAGTAATTGTTGATTTATGTCAATGACACTGTGGTGAAGGGTTATTGAATTTAAAGAAAGTTTCTTAAACGGTTATTTTTTACAGAACTTGGAATTTTTGGTGCTTTGTTAGCAATAGTGAGCTGACAGATTTACTGCAGATGTGATGGGGTTTATTTCTTCAATGAGATATGTTTCAGAGAGCTGACAATGGTAAGAGAGAGAGAGAGAGAGAGAGAGAGAGAGAGAGAGAGAGAGAGAGAGAGAGAGAGAGAGAGAGAGAGAGAGAAATGCTCAACTTTCAGCTACATGAAAAATGCTGTTCCAAAGCAGATGTGCAAGAAGTTTGGATGAATATAATCATATTCTTCCTCATAAACTTTCAGCCTCAGTCTGTCCTCAAGAGGGTAAGACATATTTATAAATCCACACAGACAAGTGACAGAGGAAAACCAAAGACACCAAACAGCTCGATTCATCCTGTATTCCTTCATCAGAACCAGAAATGTGCAGGCACACCTCTCTAAAGAAGACTCTCTTGTCACCTCCCAGAATCAGACAATTTCCTCATAAAACAGTACTTGCACATCTCAGCAACTGAGATGAAAATCCAGGTTTTCAGAGGTTCAAAAGAAACATGATTAATTACTACATCCTGTTTTCAATGATGTATAAAGTTGATTTTCTAAATCTCATGAAATCACTATTTCGTTTCATATACAGGTCTTGTGAAAAGTGATCATGGCACCTATATCATAACAATTTTGGGTAACAAATGTGTTTATAAACACCAATCTTATTATATGAACACAATGTATTTTAGTGACCATGTGGCTTACATAATCATTTTGGAATGCATGGTTAACTTTACTGAGTTAATATTTATTTATTTCAGTTTTAAAATGAAGTTTAGTTTTTATTATATAACTTATTTATTGAACTAAAATAACACATAAAGTTAAATAATTAAATTACTACTTGTTAAATCAATAAATGCAATATTTCCTTTTAATAGCACCAACTATATAAAATAATTGTCTTATTACTCATATTTTTTGAGAAAAGAAAAAATATTTTATAACATATTAATTAAATATGCTTAATTTAAATTTCCAAAACCTAGTAAAATTATATGAAGTAAATTATAATTATGTAAATCTGTATAAACTATGTTAAACAAGGTAATTTTATTTAGACACATGTACCATTATTTGTTTTCTGTACCAAATTATGATTTTTATAAGTTTTTAATTTTTTAAAACATGTTTTGAAGATTTTATTCATCTACATGATGCATTCTTATTCCCTACTTAACTGTTTCTTCCCCGTTTCCCTCTCCCTAAAACTCTTCTTCTTTTCATTAGATTTCGATCCTACTTTTATGTACTGTTTATTTTATTAGTTTTTGACCTATGAATTTAAATAAGGATCACTTGCATATTCATGGATGACAGGTTATTCACATGAGAATGTGCAAACCTCCTGTAGTTATCACTCTAAAGACCATGACTTCTCCTCTTCCAATATTTACTGAGAGGTGAGGCATCTGAGAGAATAATTTTATATTAATAGACATATATTAAATACAATTTGAACATTTTTCTGAAATGTATGTTCATTCTTTCATTAGGAAATAACTAAGAATAAATTAGACATATTGGTGAGACTATAAATTGAGAAGAGACTTGCCAACATTTTCAAGATAATAAAAATAAATTCCTTGCCAAGATTATTAATCTCAGGGTTACTTTCTCTCTTTTAATATTCAGGCCCTCAAATTGTTATAATTATTGGTAAGAATGTAATTTACAGGCGCCAAAGACTAAATAGGATTTAATATGAATTCAGGATAAAGCTTTGTTGTCCATTTAAATTGGAGAAAAACACTACACCGTGTCTTCATCAAGTTTTCCCTTATTTTCTTCTACATCTGATGCTTCAGTAGTGATAAAAATCTGACTGATGTAATTTAATTTCGGTATCAAAGTCTTTCTCCTCATCTTACATAAAACTGTAAATCAGAACAAGACAATGAAAATTTGAGTTGCCCATGGTAAGTGTTACTAGATGAACTTTATAAGCATAAAATGTGTGATGCCCTTCGAGGTACTCAGTGATCCTACTGAAGTTTTTCCATTGATAAGGCTCCATCATGAGAGCAGTACGCATAGGTCTGTTTACAATTAAACACAGCTTTCAGAGTGGAACTGGGCTGTAAAATGTAAGCATGATTCACTAACAAATTATAAATTAGTACTTAAAATTTTTAGTGTAGATAAAATCCCCTTCTTGACTATAAAAACAACCTTGACTTTTATACAAATATACATATCTAAAACTACTGTACTCTTCCTACAATGAAGCATACTCAGAATGACATTAACTGTGTTCACATACAGTAATGCAATTTATTGCTATGGTAAACTATAGCAACTGATTTTCATAATATAATTTTTATTTGTTGCTCGTTTTTAATCTCATCTTTTTTCTGCATTTTAGGAAGAAATTTTTTTTTGAAAACAAATATTATTTGGCAAACAGAAATTTAGAAATCATCCATTCTGGAACTCCACATAATAATTCATAATAACCAGAATGTACAAAACACTGAAACAAATGAACACTAAACAAGAAAAGCTGCCAGTCACCAAATGCACTGTGGTAGTTTGAATAATGTCCCCCAATAGAATTTATTATAACTATGTTTATTAAATCGTTAATTGTCTCCAGGCTTCTGGCTGGAGGAGGTGTCACTTTGGCCTAGCCTCCTTTCTAAATTGGATGCAAAATACTAGGAATAGATATGCAAAAGTAAAGCTGGAACCCCTATCTGGCAGTTCTGCATTTTGTGAATTACAATGTTACAATGTGTTTGCTTGCTTGAGGTGCTGGTGGTGTTTTTTTTTTGTTTTTTTTTTTCTCTCTCTCTGCTTTCTTCTGTTAAAGGGGGCTAGCCTTTTTCCTTCCTTTGGATCTGTTAGTTCAATAATAAATACTTTCCTCCCCAAAATTGTGCCTGGTTTGGAGATTCATCCCAGTGGTGTGTGGCTGACTATGACATGAGCTAACAAAATGAGCAGACAGTGAATAAACAAAGAAACACAGATGATTAATAAATATGTTTAATAGTTTTCAACATCCCCAGTCATCAAATAAATGCAATTTCAAACCACTTTGAGATATCAACTTCTCCACGTCAGAATGGCTATCATTGAGAACACTGAGAAACGCTGGTGGAATATGGGAAGAGGTCTACTCTTATTCACTGTTGGCAGGAGTACCAACTGGAACAGCCATTACAAAAATCAGTATGTAGATATCTCAAAAGCCTAGTAATAGAACTCCAAAATGACTCAGCTAAATCACTGGTAGGTGTATGATTAAGAGCTCCACACACTACTATGGGGTTACTTACATTTCCATGTTTAGTGCTGCTGTACTTAACATAGATAAGAACTGGAATCATCCTAGATGTCCCTTGACAGACGAATAGATAATGAAGATGTGGTACAATGGTCTTCTATTCATTGTTAGGAAAACATGAAATTATGAAATGTGTAAGAAATGGATGCAAAAATATGTGTTTGAAATATAAAAATTATCTCTCTTTTCATAGTTTTGTTTCTTGATACAGGGTCTCAAATGTTGTTTAGGCTTGTCTTGAACTCACTATGTGGCCCCTACTGGCGTTAAACTTGAAGTAATCCTCCTGCCTCATGCTTATAAGTATGTGAGCCACCATATCTGTATGGACGTTTTATCTTTTCCATTTATATAAAAATCATAAGGATACCATTGAAGTACAGCAATCTAAAAATCAGGTGATAGTAAAATATGTGCAATGCAGTATATTTTAGTATATATGACAAATAAATTTTATTTCATGGCTTTTTCTCTTATATTTTGTGATGAGAAATAAAATGCTCAATAAGTTTTATTACATAATTTAATATCAGACATTTTAAGTCATTCTTTCATATGGTTGCTTCTAATTAACTATTTCAATGTCCATCACCTCCTT
Organism: Zapus hudsonius; assembly: GCA_004024765.1. Classification (NCBI taxonomy): domain Eukaryota; kingdom Metazoa; phylum Chordata; class Mammalia; order Rodentia; family Dipodidae; genus Zapus; species Zapus hudsonius. The sequence continues at coordinate 13,161 of PVHP010025708.1, read as the reverse complement.
CAAATATTTGCTATTTACAGTTAAGGACTTTTGTTTAAATTAAACTGAGGAGTAAAACAGATTTATGAGTGTAACTGATGATTAATGCAAAAAATTGTATCTCTGTATTTGTCCTTTAAAATTAGAGTCAATTTCATATTTGTTTCAAATCATGTTTTAGTTCTATGATGGGTTGGGATTTTGTCTAAAAGAAATAAATAAATAAAGCACCAGGGAAGGTGAGGAAGTAGATTTAGGAGTTTAAAGACAAACTCAGCCATACTGCATAGTAGCAAGTTTGAAGAAAGCTAAAAGCGATCCTATTTCATAAAACAGAGAGGGGGGAGGGATTTACTAACGAGCATAGTTGTTAGGTGAAATGTAAAGTGATTAAAATGGTAAGAAAAGTTGTCCTGCCCAACCTCTACATAGCTCATTATAACAAGAGAAGACTCTTAAAAGAAGCTCCACTACAATTTTAACATTCAGGTAGCATGTTGGATCTAGTGAATATTCCAAATTTTAACTTACAATGCACGAAGATTATTTGGTGCTATTTTTTCTTGTTATTAAATGCTGTGTTGAATCCTGCGGGAAAAGAAAGGGAAAAAAGTATGAAAATCCTCAGACAACTTGGAAATATATATATATATATATATATATATATATATATATATATATATATATATATGAAGGAAACTTACTTTTTATGTTATAATTTAAACACAATCAGGATTGGATAATCAATGCATTTATTTATTCATTTTCAAGCAGAAAGATGCAGAGAGAGAGAAAGAGAGAGAGAGAGAGAGAGAGAGAGAGAGAGCGCACCAGGGCCACCACCTTTTGGGTCTGGCTTATGTGGGTACTGGGGAATTGAACTCAGGGCCTTAGGCACTGGAGGCAAGTGCCTTAACTGCTGAGCCATCTCTCCAGCCCTAATCAATGCATTTAAAGCATTTGATATTATATGGTCCACCATTTTTATGTTGAGAACTGATCCAGCAGCCATATATATACTAAGAAGAAACTCTATCATTTATAGCCCAGCAGTAAATGTACTTTTTAACACCTAAAATTTTGAAAGTACATGAAGCAATAGGACAAGCAAGAGGAATGGGGTGAATCTAACCAAAGTACAGATGTGCATGTTAAAAAAGTTTGAACTTCTAGATTTGATTAATCAGGCTTTGTTTACGTAGTTGAAAATACTGAATGCAACCTTTTCAATAGCTCATAAAGCACATACCCGGCATCAGGGGCCTTAAGTATTTGAAGCCAGTGCTGAACGTAGAGCCCTGAGAGTTGTCACTTCAGAGGGGAACAGGGCTTTTTCAGAACTTAAAAGCCAAAGACCTATGAATTAAATTTTTATTATTCTTCATTTCTGCTCAACTGCCATTTTTATTTCATTGATCATTTCATTGTGCATTATTCATATTTCATCTCAAACTTTATCATTATTTCATCTCATTAAAGTGTAATTTTCTTTCTTCTGATTATTCGGTTTTTGTTTCAGTGTTTCCATGTTGCTAAGATTTAACCTGAGGTCACTGATTTTGAGATTCTCACCTAATGTAAGAATTCCATGGTAACTTTGTTTTCTAAGCATTTCTTTAGCTGTACACTGATTTAATTTTTGTCTGTTCTGTTTTATTTTCTTTCATTCTTATTTATCATACACAATTTGTTTGAGCTATTCTCCTCCCAACCCTCACTTCCCTCATTCACCTACATCCTCTCTCATTTCTGTTTACATGTTACATGTGCAGATTTGCCATCCCCCATCCCATTCCTTGTCCTCATGCTTTGACCTTCTTAGAGAAAGTCAGCTAAACCTGTGCATAGTTGGCATTGGAATTAGAATTGTGATCTGATTTTTGTAGACTTGAAAATGGCCCATGTAGTAGCCAAACAAATATCTCAGATAATTTGGTCATGCAGTCAATTCAACCACTCTGAGTGTCTACTTTGTGTCCAATATAAATTTTATTATGGATACAACTGTGCTAATAGGAATTTAAGCAAGTAGACTCATGATGACTAAGTTTTGGGAGTTGAGAGTGAATAAGACAAAATATATGCCCACCTGTGAAAATATCTATTGCATGGAGGGGTCGTGTAAGATCTCAAAGGAAAAATGAAGGCTGAAAAGGACATTGAAGCCTGGCCATTCATCCCAAGAAAAATCTCAAAATAAATAGTGTAGAAATCTAGTTGTAACCAACGGAGCTTAGGAAAAATATCTGCAAGGCACCATTAGTGTGGAGTGTTAGCCTAAGGAATAAAAACTAATGACTGAGCCTGTGAAAGTCAGTTGAATGTGGTAATATAATCTTTTAGGGAGGAAAGCTGGAAAAAGTGGTATGATGTTCTGGAAACACTGTGTTCAGAAAGAAGTCTGGGCTAATTTGATGTTTGCCTATTACCCACTATCTTTGAGAAAAGCAAAATACCTTTGACTAACTTAAAACACACTGGTCAGAAGTTTCAAGGCCCCTGGAGCCATTCATAAAGGCTGTCCTTAAAGCTTCGCCTACACTAAGAAGGAAGGAGAATGCTGTGTGACTGATTTGCAAGTTCAATTTCAGGAACTTCTGATAGAACAGTGATCAGAGGAGCCAAAAACATCTGTTACTAATATGTGATGTAAACACTGAAACCCATGTACACAAATTTTGCAGCAAGGAACAGAAAGAATTCTCAAGCAATAATGTCAATAATTGAATATTTGAATAGTCTACAAAATGTATATTCACATGTGAGTGTATAGTGACATGTTTATGAATATCATGTATCTTCTGCTTAAATTAGCATGGACCCATGGAGAGAGGCAATTAAGATATGACGGACTCCTGTCTGACCCACTGGCTAGCACTCAGTACCCTGAACATGAAGACCAGTTCAACTGTGATTGAGACACAGTTTGCTGGTAAAGTGACAGTGAGCATATTATTTTAGTGTATTGGAAACACTGAGTAAGGAGTGTCAAAAAGGGCAAGTCTATTTCTGTTATTTATATTCATTCAAATGGAAAGAATAACTGATTTTGTATGTTTTTCCTTTTCTAAAAAAATTCATGTTATTTTGTGTGTGTTTTTTTCACATACACGTGTGATTGTAAGGGTACCAGGGCGCATATGGAAGTCAAATAACAGTTTTAGCTGCCGCCTTCATCTCTCATCTGAGATGCAAGGTTTGTCTATCTTCTGGTTTTTCTACTATTTCAGTCAGAATAACTGGCCCTCCAGCTTCCAGATTCTCCTGGCTCCACCTGCCATGACTAAGGCATATTGGGATCACAGGTGCATGTACCAGTTTGTATCTAGCTTTGTGGTGTGCCCTGGACAGAACTGAAATCCAGTTGGCATCTGATTGCAAGGCACTTAAACACTGGGTATCTCTCCAGCCCCAAAACCCATTTTACAAAATAAATATGTGATATCATTTTTCCACACTATGAAATGAAGGAGAAACAGTAGAAATATAGCTGTTTTATAAGCAGTCAGCAAGCAACAAAGGCCCAAGGAGAACAAGGTGAAGCCACCTTGACATTGGCAGGCCTGGAACCCGTGTCTGATCCAGTGCCATCCAAGATGGCTGCAAGGATCACTCCTTCCTTAGCTTCTCACACTTGAGTTGCCAACCAATCAGGTCTTTCCCTTATACCCCTGAGTCTGATAGCTGAACAATTACTAATTGGTACTTGACTCAAATAAATGCTCTCTCTCTCTCTCTCTCTCTCTCTCTCTCTCTCTCTCTCTCTCTCTCTCTCTCTCTCTCTCCTTCATTCTCCTGGCATGTGAATCTCTAAGTCTTGCTTTTGTAAGCTCTCCCTGCTTCCCAGCTGGGAAATGGGAGGAATTTCTTCTTGCCCCTTTCTTTTCTTGCTCTGGGGTCCTTGCTAGCTTTGCTGCATGTGTGATTTTTCTCTGAGCTCCAATCTCTTAGCTTTCTTTGACCCATTACGTGAAGGAGAAGGGCTGTGATCTTGAGCTGTATTTCCCACGTGTGTGCACATTGCTTTTTTTCTGAAAATCTTTGCCTGGCCTTTTATGTTTTGCCTTACAGATGTGTGGGTGTCTCTGTCTTCTACAGAGTTGTCTTTTTCCCCCACCAGATGATTATCTTCCCTCTTCCTTTCCAAAAGCACACGAAAAGAACCAGGAGCCACCACTTTGACAAACCTTTCCGCTATCCTCCTTGTATTCTAGTTCTCCTTACAAGAAACCTCACAATTCATAATCTATCCTCCTCAGTATCCATTTTTTCCAATTCTTGGCTAATTGGATAAGTTAGGATTCACAGGCCCAACACATCATTACTCCCTGACCCCCAAAATACTGCATTAGGAACTATATGTGTGTGTGTGTGTGTGTGTGTGTGTGTGTGTGTGTGTGTGTGTGTGTCTTGGTGGTATTGGGATCTCAACCAATGGTCTTGTACATACTATCTAAGCAAGCCACTCAACTTTGAATTACATTGTTAGCTTGCTTTCAAGTTAGGTCAACCTATCTTATCTCTAAATCAGGCCTTTCTTAGGGACTAATGTTTTTAAAAAAAACAACAATTACTTGAGAGAAAACTTCAGCAGTATTCATTTGTACTTCTGAGTTCTAAGAATAGTAATAATGTAACTCCTAAGTAGAAACAGAATATGCTTGAAAATATATATGTAGTTCCATAAAAATGCATTCCCATTTATTATGTTGGTCACTGCTTGAAAGCTATTATTTTATGCTGAATCCCACTCAATTTCATTTCATTCTTCCATCTACAGTCTTATTATATATTCACAAAATCTGAAATCTCTGCTAGTTCCCCAGGAAAATAAGTTACAACGTATTAATACAATATTAGAATGAACTGCTATATCTTGTATTAGTGTTTCAAGAACCAGGTTAATTAAAGTAAGGGCTTAATTTTTAATGGAGTTATCATTTCTCAGTAAGATGGCTAATAAGAGAAAAAAATCTATTTTAACATTTCAGTAGAAGGAAATAGTTCCAAGCTCATTATTTCCTTTCAGGCAAACTTGTATCCAATATGTATATTTTCATCAACTAGTAGTCACTCATTTAACAGGCCTTTTTTAAAATTAAATCTCATTGGCTTCTTAAATAGCTGAGATAACACTAACCTGTAGTGGAACATAATAGCCTTGACACCATTTGGTGTCTGTCCAGGCCCTTTTGAGCCATGAACTCCCCCCACACACACCCTGTCTGGATGGTCATGTCCACACTGACAGCACTCTCAGAGCTTCCTATGACCCCAGTTGTTGGAGCCTTTGGGAGATGAAGTTTTGGTGGAGGAGGGATAACAGGGGCCTGGGGGTGAGATTTGAAGTTTATTTTCCCAGCCCAAACTGTGACATACAACTCTCTATTCTTCATAACTCCTTCATCAAGACTTTAAGCTGAAAGAAAACTCAACCCTTCCATGATCTCCTTGTGGTTGGTTGCTTAGTCCTAGCAAGGAAAGGGCTTCAGATACTTTTGAGAAGGGGAAAACAAAATTCTGCAGAATTTAAAATACTTCCAATATTGGGGCAATGTGATGGGTTCCAAATAACCCAACCAAATAGAACTCTAAATCTTTAACAGTCCCCTCTCATTGCATTGTGTGGGACAGTAACTGCCTCACTATGTTTACTAAGAGAAGTTCTTCATTTTCTTATAAATTATACTATTTAAGTAGTTTTAGAAGGGAGAGGTGATATCCTAGCAATTTATATAAAATTATATATAATTTATATATAATCCTTGCTGAGATAGTTAATTGTAGTTCTCCCGGAGGACCTTACACCAATATTCTCCTCTCTGCCTTTCCTTTTCCTGGGCTGCTGGTCCCTAGAAAAGCCCACATAAGGCTACTAGATGTATTTTTACTTTTCATTTTCAGAAACAACTTTTTCTTTCTATTTTTAATAAAAGTTATCAACTCTGCTTCTCAGTTGACTCAGTCTAAAACTCATTTTATCTTCGGCAGCTAAGGACCTTGGGAATTCACTTGGGCTAAGGTCTCTAAAAAGGAACTCCACAGGCAGCTTGGAAAAAGAAGGCTGAGTTTAGGTAGAGAGTGACTGCAATAGAAATTTCTGTCTGGTGACTCAATAATTGAAAAAAACTGGTGTCATCGAGTAGCAAAACATGCTTATCTTTAATGGCTGTGAAAAATAAGGCGAAGAGTGCACATAGAGCATGCATTCCATGATGGATTTGAGGAGATGATGAAGGCATGCGTTTCTATGAAATTCATCGTTAGATAAATTAATTGTGCAAAGATCATAGAATACACAGACCTAGACCCATGATGAAGAAAACACAACAAAATCAAGAACAAAAGAATTTAATGCAATTGTGCAACTGTGAAATGGAGTAGGCATAAAATTCATCAGTCAGCAGCCCATGTCACATGGGATGCATCTTAATTTGAAATTTGTTTTTCACAAGTAGATGTGTGGCCTAAAATAATTTAAAAATGATCGGCTTAAATGCAAGAGTGACCAATATTATTTTTTGTTATGCTTATGGACACCGTTGTGGATTAATCTATATAATGGACATCACACTAGGTTTGTTTACAGTAGTATATCCACACACCCTTGAAGACTACCTTGCTCAGTGATGGTGTGTTGACCTCAGTGTTAGCAATAGGAACGACGTCCATGCTAATCTACTGAGACCATCATCATTTATGTGATTCTTCCTCAACCAAAATGTTTGTGTGATCATGACTCTATTTTGGTTAGAACCTCAATACCACATAGAGAAACTGAAAGAAACTGACCACAAGTAGTAATATGGGCCACTTAGTTTTGACAATACAGAGAAGTAAACTTTCCCAAGGGATGAAAATGGAGAGTCCATAATCCTAGAAAACAAATTTATGCTAATTTAACCAAGTGAAAGTGGTTCTTTTTTACAGTGCAACTGATAGCGTGTTCAACTTCAAAATGATACTGGAATCAATATAGTTCTCAATTTCTCTCAATAATTAATAGTGATATAAATGCACATTTTTGTTATCTCCAATATTTTTCCTTCTTTATTATTATTTTGTGAAAGACAGCAAGCATCAGTAGAACTTTTGATTTTATTTTTATCTACTTAGATACATATTTTACAATTTAAAAAGGTAAGTGAAATTTAGAAATACAAAAAAAGAAGTCTGAAACATATAGAATATTTACAAATTACAAATAAAATCATACTACTTAAGAAATGCTCTCATGACCTGGTTTATACTGACTTTTCAATATAGAAATAGCATAGAACTTTGGGATTGACTCACACAAGACAGTAGTAAGCAATAACACTTCACTATATAATCTAATTTGGAATGTAATAAACAAATAATACTGTGCTCCCTGGCACGAGGTGTGTTCATTCATTATTGTCAGGGTCAGTTGTAAGCCAATTTTGTTATTACCCTGAGATGACATTGTTGTTAAATCATGATAAAGGGGAAACCATAAATTGGGAAAGAATTTTAATGGCTATTATCATCATTAGCTTAGGAGATGTGCTAATTATGTTGTTAAATGACAATGATTTAGTAGCCTCTCCATCAAGGGCCCCCAGAGCAACAACAAGGCCAAGACCCTTCAATGTGTTTTCTCAAAGTTGGAAGCGAGATAATAACTGAGAGCCTATATTAGCTAATTATGCGATTTATGAAATTATTCATTAAAATCCCAGTTAAAGTTGTATGTGTAGCTCAAAGTTTTTGTTCATTCTCATAATATGTTTGCATAATGGCTGAAATATTGACAAAGTCTAATTAAATGTGTAAATATCTGAATGATGATCCCTCAATAAACACACATCTTTCAGATCAGCCAATGAAAGATGTTGCAATAATATTCACTTGTTAAGTAGATATTCAAAGCACTTATATGAATAATGTATTTTAATTAACTTGCATATTATTAGTTCAAAAATGTCCCTTAATGTTGTAAACAACCTTTCTAAATATTGCTGCCAATTGTTGAGTTATGGTGAAGTATAAAAAAACTCCCTCCATTAAATGAAACATAATTTAAATTGTCTTTCCTATATGAGTGAGATGTGATTTTTTCAACAGAAAATTCAATCAAGTATTAAATATCTGAAATTGTTTGCTTTTCCTAGTTCAATAATTTTTAAGATGACTTATGTTTAAAACATTGTACATAATGAAATTTTCATTATAGTTTTAAATTTTGAACTATTCTTTAATAAAATGTTTGTCTTTAGAGTGACACAATGTTAATGTCCTTTGACAGGCTCACAGCATGCTTCAGCTCACTTGGGTTTGAGCTGAGAATTTCATCAGACTGAACCTAAATTTTCCAATTCACTGTGGGAGTAGTATATCGGGATGTCTATCTGCTGAAGAATGATTTGTTGGCTGAAGAAATGATGGAATATTTCAGGATATATCTGAAAAAAATTTAAAGACAGCAGTTGCTGGAAGACTTTGTGAAGATAAACGCTACAAAATCTAAGGTAAATTGACATTCTTTCAAATACCTCTATACTTAACAGGTAACTTTGTATACTTTGTATTAAATTGATTTTATAGTTCACATAAAACTCCAGTCTAATTAAAGGGAATATTTTCCTGAAGACAGTGGAAGAGTTTTCCTTTTTTCTTTCCTTCTTTTTCTCTTTCTTTTTCCTCCTTCAATGTACATGAATATAAGAAAGTCAATTGACAGAATATTCCCACTAGTTTTAAGATATTTTATTATTCATGAAACTTATATTAATTTACATTTTCCAGATATCACAGAAGAAATGATTTTTGATGTCTGTGAATGAAAATGATGCTTATGTTAAAAAAAAAAGAACTAAACACTATGAACTAAAGAAGTTTTCTAATAGGATATTCACTATTTCTATGCTATATGGGAAGTAATCACAATTAAAATGCTGATTCCTTGATATCACAGGACCTGAGGAATAAGCAGAAGCAAAAGATTACAGAAAGTTAGGACCATGAACTCAATCCAAGGTTTACAGGGTGACTATTTTCTTTGAAATTTGTATATACAATGAAAGGAAAATCGGATTTAAATTTCTATCATAATTTTGCAGTGGAATTAATAAAAATGGAAATGAGGAGATTATGGAGGTGAACTATTATTTAATCAGAGTAAAATAGCAGGTTGTCATGATTATGTGATGGTGTTGTGTATTCTTTTCCTTACATGCCTTTTCTTGGCAAACAAAGACAAGAAGTAGAGGTTATTGGTTATTATTTTTTGTGTCAACTGCATTGGGTTACAGATTGGTCAAGGCATTTTTAAAAAAAAATAGCCTTAAACCTTAAGAATGAGTTAGGAAGATTGCTCTTGGCATACTGGATTGATATCATCCAATATGTATACAATCTGAAATGAAGGTTAACGGTACTGGGTCATTCATCTGCTCCTGTTCTTGAACATCAACTCCTACAATGTGAAGCCTTTGGATTCAGGATGGGGTTTATATGACTATCCCCACTAAAATGTATTTTCAAAGTGACAACAGCGTCTTGAGACTCGAGTTAGCAGATGATGGATCACAGGGATTCTAAGTCCCCATAAAAATCCCACTTAACTAATTCATTTCTCTCCATCCTATCTGTCAGTAGTCTTTAAATGCATGGATCAATTTAGTCTATTGATTCCTTTCATCAGGGATTCCTGATTATATTATACTAATGACAATTTATGCCCCTTATGTTATGTCATATTTGTCAGGTCTGACATTTCCATACTTTTAAACTTGAATCTAAAAGGATAAAAAAAAACTAGATCTGGTACAAATGATTATGGTTTAAAGGAAGAGAGGAATAAATGGTTGAGACTACTTAAAGGTAAAGGTAAGATTATGCTCATCAGTGGAGTAGGGTTTGAGCTGAAATCTGCTTGTTACTAAATTTCACAGTTGGGTTTACATAATTAATAAAACTCTCATTAATAAAGAGTGACAGGGTAAAAGATGCCACAGGCTTTGAATTGGGAGGAAGACAATATGTTGACTTTTCAACAGGCTTTTAACTGACAGACATGTAGGTGGACAGGGACAGGCAACTGGATATCCAAGTGTGTAAATCAAGGTGCAATGTCAGATATATACTTGGGTAATATTAATGAAATAGGTACTACATGAGGAATTATTATTTGTTTATAGTAGTTTAGAGAAAATGTGAGGAATTTTAGAATGGTAAGAAGTCAGCAAGAGCAGGATAAATCAGCATGCCAGGGAAGGGCTGTATGACACACATGAAGTGTGACTGCCCAAATATGAAACCTGAAAGTAATCATGGGGTAACAGGCAGACATACTCGGATGTGATCATGATACAAGATAATGACTGTTGTAGTCAGCTTTCTTGTTGCTGCAACAAAGACCCTAAACAAAAAGGACCTTTAGAGGAATGGGTTTATTGTGGCTTACAGACTCAGGGGACAGCATGAGCAGAGGGAGAACATCACCTCCACCACAGCACTGCAAGCAGTGACAAGAATGTGTGCCAAAAACTGGCAAGGGGAAGCTGGCTTTAACCCCCGTAAACCCACCCCCAACAAAACAGCTCTAACAAGGTTCTGATTGAAAAACATTCATCACCTGAGTATTGAGCATTCAGAAGACATTAAGTTATGGGGGACACATGGATCAAACCACTACAGTGTCCTTGACTCCTCAAGCAAAATCAAGACTAATATATAGAGTATTAAGACCAGGAGGGAGCCTGGTGTGGTGGCACAAGCCTTTAATGCCAGCACTTGGGAGGCAGAGGTAGGAGGATTGCTGTGAGTTCAAGGCCACCCTTAAACTACGTAGTGAATTCCAGGTCAGCCTGGACTAACTAGAGGAGACCCTACCTCGAAAAACAACAACAACAAAAAAAAAGACCAGGAGGTGCCCTGCTCAAGGATACTCCCTAATGTTGAAAAAAGAGCATCTTTTCAGACAGTTCCTTCCCCAGAGAGAATCCATTTTGTGAGAAGCTTTGACAACATTTTGAGAGTGGAAAGTTACTCTAGTTCTGGGAAGAATAGTGCCATCTGTTATGTGTCACCCATGGGACTCACATGGATAAATGGCTTATTCTTAGGAGTAGAAAGGATCCCACCACATAAATATATCCCATCAATTGGGACTGAAGGAACACAACTATGTCTGCATGGACACACCAGACTCAGGAAAGTGTGTAATTCTCTCACTGAACCCCATAAAGAAGTGGACACCGTGCATTGAGATGGCTTTGGCTCAGACTCAGCCATCATCTTAACACTCAGTGTGTACTTCCAGGGACTCCAGGTGCTCTGCCTGATGCCTCTTCCACAGCTCTCTACCAGTCCACCCACTTTCCCATGTGGACCCTCCATCCATGTATGCAACTGTCTGCTCCTGTGATCCAGGTCTTGCCCTTCAGTTTGCTTCACTCCTGTGCCTCAGCTCTAACCATTCAGCTGGGCCCTCCTCCCCACAGCTGCCCTTCCACCCTCTCCTGCTCCTGGTGATCTCCTCAGTACCATCATTTGTGAGTATATGTTCCCTTTTCTGGTTCCTCAGGCCTCTTTGAAACTCTACCTTTTGAAATTCTTTGTAGTCAGTCTGTGACCAACACATATGAAGATGTATATTTATGTGAATTTATTTGCTCTGTGATGATTAATGTGTGAGTTAACATTAGTAATTAAAATCAGAATAAAGTAATCTGTGCTTGCATCAGACAGAGTTGTTGAGGAAAACAGGAATATCTGGCCATTGACACCAGCACCATCACCTTTTAATTTCTTCTTGTTCAAAGAAACTGACATTTTGAAAAGACATGAGCATGTTTGTCTGTGTTCCTGACACAGCATGCTGAGGACACAGAAAAATCGATGAGAAAAACCTGAGGTGTGGGTCACTTAATGAAAACTACTATGCAAATCAGCTAAAATCATTGTCAAAAATCTAAAATGTCTTTGGAAGAAAAATGCAAAATTTTGAATATAAATGGAATATTTGATGATATATAATTGCCATCAAGCTTCTTGGGTGGTATTCCTAGTTCAAGTCATGATTTTCATGTCTAATTGATTAGTTTCTAATCGAAATGGTCTAGTGACCTTAAAGAGGGGAAAGGCAGCCACATACAGAAGAGATGAATCTCCAAACCAGGCACAGTTATGGGATAAAAGGATTTATTGAAGCTACAGATCCAGGGGAAGGTCCATATGGTGAAAGAGGGTGGCCCCATTTCATAGGACCAAGCAGAGACAGACCACACACATGTAAGCAAAGTAGGAAGGATGTATTCTTCCCCTTTATATAGCATTAGGCCAAGGTCTTACAATCTTATCCCAGACTTAAATGGCTTCCTGAGACTCTGGAATTTCCTTCTTGCACTGCTCTCCCAGGAAGAGATGATCAATTCATGATTCTCTAAGCTTCCTTACATCCTGCCTCCTACTGAGAGGCTGCTTTTCTATAATCATCCTCAGAGACCCACCCAAGATAATTAAACAGATCAAGTTGACAACAAAACCTCACCATCATAGGAGGAGAGGGGTCATGAGGAACAGATACACAATCATCAAAGGCAGATCAAGATTCATACAAAAAGTGGTCGCATATATGCCTAAAGGCCACTGAGAAAGGAAATTTGGGGACATCTTTATTTATATACTCGTAAGCAATAAGAGCAGTGAGAAATAAATTTCTGTTAGTCCTCTCTGACTGCATTATGTTATGGAAGATAGCGTGCCATTTGAGTATGTTTTCCATTAGGGTGATATGCACTTGATGTCTCTGGAATTCCTAGTTGAACAAATATTCAAAGTCAAGTTATGAATTAACCTTTTTGTGAATGAGCCTTGTATTAAACAGATCTATTTCATTTCTTATTGAACATTGGTGAGGGACCACTCTGGGAAGCACAGATGGAGGTCACTTGGCTGATTAGCTAGCACAGGGTTCCTTTCTTTGCTGTCTTTAATTATGATTGTCAAGTTTATGATCTAGCCCCTTAAAACTGAGAAGAGGGAACTCTGTATCCCCTGACCAGACACTGCAGCACCACCACTCTGAAAACCCAGATGGCTAAAAGAAAGACCAATGACTAGCAAAGCAATGTTATCAGAAAGTTTCATCACATTTTGAATCCTTCATAGTTTCTACAATTGAGGAAATGTGTGTTTTTTTTTAATGTTTTTTTT